>JADDOH010012772.1:0-85984 GCA_016648135.1 Agrypnia vestita
TTTAACACAATTACTGATTTTTTATAATTTATTATAAAACTTCAGTAATTGTGTTCACAGAACATATAAATAAAAACATTGATTAAAAAATATAAGTAGGAAAGAGCGTATTACACGCAGGGTTGATATGATGCATGTCAGATATGTAAAGCATTTTTTCACGGCTGTTATTCTGTGTAAGATAACTGCAACCTGTCGGTAATCTCCCCCATCAGTAAGCAAGGAGAGATAACTCCTGGAAAGTCAAGCTGCGGCCCGCAGTGCAGTCGGCCGGCATCATTTATCTTACAGTAAGCACCCAGCGGCGATTCCTGGCCACCGTGTAGCAGCCTTCAGATTACCCAAGCCGTAGCGTAACAAAAAATAGCCGCAGCTGGAAAATTTAATTCATAAAGTGTAAAATGGCTTTCTTTCAATTAGCATATTTTATTCAAAATGTGTACACAAAGAGGATTTGAACATATTTAGCAGTAGAGGAAAATTATAACTCAATTATTTCATAAGATTTTCTTAATTTATTAAATGCTTGCTGGGTTTCATCGGTGTAGTATTTATTATTTTGTTTAATTGAGTTGAAAAGAGGCGGTTGAATTGGTATGAATTATGCAGTATTGAAATCTTTCGAAATCTCTCGAACACTCCACAACACTCTAGAATCGACTAGGATATTCTTGTAAATACTGGACATGTTGAGAGATTGATGGAAATATAAAGAATGTTTTCGAAGCGTCGCGACACCAAAATGTTTGGTATAAAATAACTCGGAAAGCCTTTGTTTGACGTTTGACGACTGAGAGTACCTATCGATAAGCGAGATGTTTTCTAGTGCGGACCTGAGCGATATAAAAGTCAAGTTATTCAGCAGTGATGTGCATGTGCATGAAAAGTGCAAAGAAGGTTCTAGAGTGAATTATAAAATTGAATAATGAATATGTGAATTACTCCAGAAATATAAAGTGTATTACTATAGAGCATTGTTAAAAAGTGAATTTTATAACAATGCTCTGAGTAATTTCGTATGCAGTGACTTTTTGGGAAATTATTAAAAACTTTAATTTAGTTTACGTATTTCGCTTGCCTGCCATAGCCACGTCCCTCGACAATATTATTCTAAAAAAACTATAATATTTTGACGACATTAATAAGGCCTTTACCATTTGAGATTTCATTGTGCAGATTAATACCGGCACTTGTGCAGCTCAGTGGAAGAAGGTCGGAGTGATGGCATAGGTTTCTTTAAATAAAACATTCGTACTTAAGTTTTATTTACACAAAGTATTCCATAACGAGATTCTACTTAAATAAAAATTCACATATTTTTATGACACAATCTAACAGTTGAGATTTCTCATATCAAGGTAGCGGGATTGGCTTCTAATTGGCCTGACTACCGTAGTTAAACTTATATACTTTGTATCATATATGTTAAGAAAAATAAAAAATAGACATCCATACCTATTTTCCCATACGAAAAATAAATTCGTCTCTGTGATACATTTATAATTTATCCTGAGTAATGATGTTCCACTGAGGATAAAATCCATATTTTGTTCTTCAAAATTAAAACATACTCAAAATATTCTGAGAACGAAAATTTAAGTTCTTTCATTTGTTCAGTCCATCTCGTAAGAGAGACCATCCATTTGCTCGCTTTTCCTGAACTGTGTCTCTGATTACGAGTTTCTGACGACGTTAGACGTCCTTTTTGGCAACAAGCCCAAGCATGCAAGTTGACCATTAAGTGAATGTAGGACCGCTGTCAGACCCAGTCTCAGATGAACTCGAAGCTTGCCTAAATGAACTGGCCGGTTCATTAGGAAAACCATTAACTTAAACAAAACTGCTGGAGGAAAGGAAAAATATTAGAGTGCTCGCGGAGGATTTAATGTAGTCTTAAATGTGGCATTCTATCCTGTCTTAAGAGAAGCTTTTTTTACCGGTGGATTCTTCAAATCGTTCCCTAATATGGCAGTGGAACCTGAACACAGCGTATGACGGAATGTAATATACTGAAAATTAATTTTTAAAAAAACCATTTGATGGAGCACCTTACATAAAGGGAGTAAGAATGTAAAAATTTGAAAAATAAAAATAGTTGGGATATATTTCAAGAGGCAATGCAGGCAAAGATTAAGGGGCAACATCACATTGAGGCATCCATATTCAAATATTTTTTGACGTTTTGTGAACATACAAAATACGTTTTACTTTACTTTTTAATACACACACACAATACGAGTTATTAAATTACTACTATAGTTTCGAGAAGAGCAGTTCCTCTCATCATCTCATATCACATTTCAGTCCACTTCACTACTCCTAGAGCTTTTCGGGAAAAAAAATACCCTTCCCCAAAGCGCGCCCCCCTGACCTGACCTACCCAATTAGATTGATAAATTTTGTATTTAAGTTAGTTATTATCTATTCCTGATGATGAGAGGGACTGCTCCTCTCGAAATTATAGTAGTAATTTAATAACTCATATTGTGTGTGTATTACAAAGTAAAGTAAAACATATTTTAAATTATAATTTTGCACCACGAAGTATCTGCCAAATCTTTCAATGATACGAAATTCATTTTATTATAATTTTTGCATTGTTATTATTTGTAATTCGTTATATGATGTCTCGCAAAGGTCTTTTTGCGTGACAGGGTTATTCCTTGTTAAATGATATCATGTCTTTAATGCAACGTATCGAAAAAGAATTGATTTTTGAAGTAACCTTCTATTGTCAGATTGGGGGTAAATATTTTATCGAAAAGGAAGTAAGACACGCGCAGCGTGCACTTTGTATCGGGAATACGTGAAATAGGAAGCTGCATGTAGCGAATTGTCTGCTAGGTTCTCATTTATAATATTCTATGAAGATTTTTATTTTTGGTTTTTTAAAGACTTCAACAAGCCGAGAGTCTTAAAATTGAAGGCAATAATCAAAGAGGCCGCTTGAGATCAAGCTAAATAGGCCAGGTTATCGGAGACGTGCGTTATAGCATCTACCAAGAAATGAACCAATTCTAAGATTGTAACCCAAAAAAAATCCTTCAAAAAATACCCAAGCTTGAATAGATAAAACACGAAGATTTATTGTGACCTCACCGGGAAACCAACCCTGAACCCTCGGTGTGAGAAACCAGTTTCATGCCCACAATGGTACATATATATTAAAATATGTTTTTACGCTTCATTGAAGATACTTCAACATAAAACTGAAGATATTTTAAGAGACCTTAAAGATATTTCAACGTTTTACTAAGTCAAAAAATAACGCAAACTGCAAAAGTCGCACGTCTCTTTTATATGATATTTAGATATTGATGTAAAAATACTTTCAACTCATAATTTAGAGAAAAATTGACCGACAAAATATTATTGATGTTTGCACACGAATTATGAGTTGGTTAAATTATTTTAGGAGAAGGATTAAAAAGGTTTAAGAAAGCGATCAGTAAATAATAGGGAAAGAATCGCGCCTTGCTTATTCTGGGCAGACCTTCGGATCCAGGCCGAAGTAAATACAGCACTATGATAATTCCCCAAGCATCCCTTATTAAAAGGTGATAGAACTCACTACTATACTTATGGAAATTTATTTCTTATCAGAAGGACCGCACATGCAATAAAATAAATGCCACACTTTGTTAACAGTCAAAGCAGTAATGTCAATTTGTGATAGATAAAATATTTTGGTAGATATATGAAATAGTTCTGTCACACCTTGTGTTTTATATTTTAAATCATCTGAAGTTTAAAATCTTTGCAAATTACAAAGGTAAATATATACAACTTCCAAAAATTTGATAGACGTGGTATTCTATCATGGGTGAAAATGTGAACGTTATATTGTGTTAAGTGATCACTTAAGCCAGCCATAGGATAGGTCGTATACCCTATGAATATCCAAAGATTTTTATTCCAACTTTTCCATAAAAAAAAAATTTCGTCTCTATGAGACATCTATAATATATCTTAATTATAGTGGTCTTTGTGCACCATAATATGTTGATGGCTTGTCGGCAGACATCACGTCCTGTTGAAATGTACATTACATAGAAATTGATTGATTAATAATAACACGAAAATGGCGTTATTCAGAGGAGATTCTATTGTACTTAGATTAGCAGTCCTTTGTTGTGAGTCCTCTGTTTAATATATTGAATTAATAATGAAGGTCAAACGTATATTGAATAAATGATCGTGTACTCATATTATTGATGTATTTTGCGTTAATATTGTAGAAATTATTCATGCTAATCATTAAAATGGATTGATAATATATGTTATCTCTACTTGGGTAAAACTGTTTATTTTATTTTCTCGAGTTAAAAGAGTATCTGCTTGTCTTATCAATATGTTCATGATCTTCATCTTTGTCTGTTTTTGACTTCTGATATTTTTGAAACTCGTGTAATAAAATATAAATAAACTCCAGTAAAGATAACAGAGTTAATGTTTTTCATCCATTTTAATGATGTCATGTACATAGTTTTTTTTAATGACCACGATTGTATTCAGTTATGTAATCAGAAGTGGATTAAATATAAATCCATGATAAATGCACAGTAGAAAGAAGAATAAATAAATTAGGGGTAAATTTGGGAAGTCGATATAATAAAGAAAGAATCTTTGAGAAGTTGTAAAGGTTGATACAAGCGAGTTTTGTAGCTCAAATATTGAAGAAAAATCTTGTTAAGGTATTCACTAACTGAAAAGCATGCGTGAAAGTGAAAGGAAGCAAGTGTTGAGATCAGCGGAGGAAAGTTATTAAGAGACAAAACGTTTCAGGGGTTATAGAGCGAATATTGATGAAGATGTTTATACGAAAATTGAGGAGAATGTTGACCAAGTGATACAGTTTGCCTCTTTTTAATTGTGTAATGAATGATGAATAATGAATCATTATAATTATAACACTTTCAAATTATTCATTTTGTCATTGGCCTCTATTTTGAGATTTGTTTTTTGATAAACTTTGAAGGGGGCTGTAATATTTATGTATTATCTAAGTCTGTATGGCTTTTTCCTAGAGCATACCGGGAAGAAGCGATGAACACAAAACATTATTTTAGCCAAAAAAATACTAAAGAACTATTAATTTATCCGTTCATAGACGCCGAGGAGTGCAATTAAATGATTGACATCTATTTGAAACGCAATTTTTGCCAAAACAAATTACAAAAATTTGATAATGTGTGAATTTTTTACGATTTAATTGGTGAACGTCGCATTATGTACAATGATAAATCATATAAAATGTAACTTCCATGTGAGTATCTCATATAAATAGTTCCATCTCTGTGAGACTACTATCTTCTTCTTCTTTTGGTGTCATGTCAGGTCCCCCCAACGTTGAATATCACCCGAGAGAAAGCGTCCCTGTCCTGGGCAGCACGAAACAGCTCTCCAACACTTTTTATGCCCGTCCAGTCGCGTATATTGCGGAGCCAGGAAATGTATCTCCTTCCAACACCTCTACGACCCTCTATCTTGCCCAAAAGAATCAGGTGGAGCAATTCATATTTTTCTCTTATGAGTACATGACCCAAATACGATACCTTTCGGATTTTGATATTTGTCAGCAACTCTCTATTCACTCTAGCTCTTTGAAGAACTCTTGTGTTGCTGACCATATCCGTCCAGGGTATCCGGAGCATTCTCCGATGTATCCACATTTCGAACGCCTCCAGCCGGTTCAAGCTACTCACTTTGAGGGTCCACGATTCCACTCCGTACAGCAGGACTGACCATATATAACATTTGACCAGTCGCTGTCGAAGTTTCAGGTTAAGATTGTTATCGCAGAATATCTGTCTCATTTTGTTAAAAGCAGCTCGCGATGCTTCAATTCTGCATTTGACTTCGGTTTCTGGGTCGAGGTTTTCCGCTAGGATACTTCCAAGGTATTTAAACTTTGTCACTCTCTCTATACCAGCCCCATTCAATGTGAGGCGTGCTCCCGCGTGATCTTGCCTACTAAACACCATGAACATGAGACTACTATAATTTATCTTAATTAAATAATAATCCCGCAGTGTACAAATCCAGTATGTTCTCAGAACATACAAAAAAAAAAAATTTTTTAGTCCCAATACTAGGATTGGTCTGCACCAGGTACTCGATCTCTCCACTCCTCTCTATCACCTGCCAGCGTCTTCGTTTCTCGGTTGGTTTTACAGCGCACATATCCGATAATCTGGTCTATGTAGCTTAAGACTGTTAAGATTTTTTTGATTAACACTTAATTCAACTTTCTACTACATACCCTTGAAATTATTTTGTCGTGAGGCCCAATCACTCTCATAATTAGGTGTTACAATAAAAGTGAAGGTGAAACAAACTGCTCCTCTTGAAATTATGCTTGTAGCAAAATAACGCGATGCGGGTAAAGTATAACGCCGGCCGCACACTGGATGCGTTTTCGTACGAAATTGAGTAGTACGTATACGCACGAATACGCAAGTACATTCCTAACCTTCGAAGTAGTATTGAACACGCAACTGCACACGATTTAGTAGTGCGTGTACGCACGTATAGATACGACGTTCGGAAATTTTTGCGATTTCGTACGACGGATATTGAAAATTTTGTCAATTTGACACATGACCACAAATATTTGTGGGACCAAAGTGATTCAACTACGTGACCATCAGCGCAGATCACGGCGGAGGATTCTCTATTATTTCGAGATAGGATAGAGATTTCTAAAGAACTAAAAAACACCTGTAAGTTAAATAATTTGGTTTAATGAAGGTGAGGTATAATTATGTACTTCGAACAAAAAACTTTTAAATATTTATCTGACGTTATGAGCTTTCATTGCACTTCGATTCTCCCCAGCATTTGTGAATTTATTAGATAGATAGTCATGAAATTTGTCATTATTTAAATCTGCCATAATAGAGTTTTCCAGAAGATACAGATTATTCATTTGGTACAAACGTCATTGGAGAAATGTCAAAGTAACTGATCGTGACAACGCAAGACGCAATCAGTGTGCGCGCTCCAATACGTACGAAAATAATCGTACGAATACGTACGTAATAATTCGTATCCAAAGTGCGACCAGCCTAAAGTTTAATTTGGTCTGGTTAAAATAATTTAAATTTTTGTCATCATTATCATGTTGGCTATACAACCCCTGGTCCTCCTCAAGAGTCTTCCTCCACTCACCTCGGTCTTGTGCCAGCTTTTACCATTTCTGAATATCCAAGGCAGATATATCTTTGTGGACATATCGCTCCATCTCAGTTTTGGCTTTCCTTGAATTCTTCGTCCTATTGATCTTGAATTCAGCAGGGACTTCGATTGTTCAGACATTCTCTCCACGTGACCCAGCCACCGAAGTCTTTCCAATTTTATAAATTTTGTTGCGCTTAGATCAGTAAAACAATTATATATTTTTGATATAATTTATAAAACAAACTTAGATTTCACCTCTTTTTAAATTGAAAATATGTGTTATTATAATAGGCGTATGACCTTTTGTCAGGATGCAATTGTATACTAACAAAATTAAATAAAAAAATCGAAGTTTAGACAGCAAAAAATTTAAAAAGTTGTGTATGGAAAATGAATAAATAATAATAAAGTACTTACCTACTGATCATGAAAATAAATTTAAAGGATAACTATTTGTAAAAAAGACCTCCAATTCTAATTTATTAAACTGTAATTCTGTATAATTTACATGTAAATTTAGCAAACCCTTATTAATATCAAAAGAATGATCCATAGCCTAAAGATGTAGAAAATTCAGAATAATTATTGCTATTTAAACACCTAAAGTGTTCCTAAACTCTAACTTTAAAATTTCTACACGTTTTTCCTGTATAAAAATAATCACAATCATTACAAATCAATTTATAAACACTCGATTTTTTTTTAATTGTCCTTATCCTTATTATTTAATATGAATTTTTAAAAATTTATTATTATTAGGTCCTTACATATGAAATTGACGTTTAGTATGGGAGGAACATAAAGCCGATTTTTTTTTATTATAATATATTTATTTAATCAAAGTATGTACCATTGCTATCTATGCACTTTTGCCATCTCATAGGTAGTTCATCGATTCCTTTACTAAAAAAACCATTCGGACGGGAATCAATAAAATCTTTGAAGGCGGTTTGGACTGCCCCATCGGAGTTGAATTTTTTCCTTTGCAAGAAGTTATCCAAATTTCGAAAAAAATGGTAATCTGTTGGGGCAAGGTCCGGAGAGTACGGTGGATGTCTTAGACATTCCAATTGAAGCTCCTCTAATTTGGTAGCCGTCTGTTGTGCAGTGTGTGGTCTAGCGTTATCATGAAGCAGCAGTGGCCTAGAGCGATTAACCAGCCTCGGTTGTTTAGCAGCTAGCTTTTCCATCATGGTTTGCAGTTGCTGACAATAGACATCTGCCGTAATCATCTGGCCAGATTTAAGAAAGCTGTAGTGAACGACACCAGCACTAGTCCACCAAACGCTCACAAGTAACTTTTTTGGAGTCAATTTTCGCTTGGGGCATGGTTTGGCTGGTTCGGCAGGGTTCAGCCACTACGATGAGCGCTTCCGATTATCGTACAGGATCCCTTTTCATCACAGGTAATGATTCGATTTAAAATCCCTTCATTATTGTGCCGGTTGAGTAATGCAACGCAGCAGTCAACGCGCGTTTGTTGATTTGCTTCACTCAATTCGTGAGGTACCCACCTTTCAAGTTTTTTCACCTTACCAATTTGCTTCAAGTGGATTAAAACAGTTTTATCACTAACACCGCAGCCTGCAGCTAACTCGGATGTGGTTTGCGATGGATCTGCTTCCACAATAGCCTTCAATTCTTCATTATCAACTTTGGTCTCCGGCCGTCCACGGGGCTTGTTCTGCAGGTCGAAATTTCCAGAACGAAAACGTTGGAACCAAAAACGCACTGTGTTTTCTTTTGCGGCACCGTCGCCATACACATCATTAATCCTTCGAGCCGTTTCTGCAGCACTGGTGCTACGGTGGAACTCGTACTCGTAAATAACGCGATATTTCAAGTTTTTCATTTTGTAAACTGAGTGACGCAAAGAAAAAAACAATTGAGGAAAAAACAAATGAATTATAATTTTCAAAACACAAATACATTAGTAAATAGCTGTATAAATTTGAATTTGGAATTCCTAACCAAAGAGAAGATATTTGAGATCAAATTTGCCAGTACGGCAAAACGCCAATTTCATATGTAAGGACCTAATATTATAGAAAGTTGATTGAATGACATTAATATTTATATATTTTTATGTTAAAATAAATTATGAATCAGAATTTATATTTATAGATAAAAATAATTTAAATAATAAATGTGATACGAACTAAATTAAACTTTTTAATGCACACATGTAAAATTTATCACTTCTATAACTTCGAGAGGAGCTGTTCCCCTCATATTTATTAGGCGTATTTTCATATTTATTTTAATTTCCAGGTGTAATAAATTATAATTGTTATTATAAATTAATTAATTATTATCATAATTACAAATATCAAAAGTAATTAACTACTCTCGAAAGTATAAAAGTAATAAATTTATCTCAACGTGTGTGCATTACAAAGTTTAATTAAGTTTTTATTAAAATAATTATATTGCATTACAAAGTACCTACCATATCAGTTAAAAATATTAAAACGTGAATTTGTTGCTGAAAAATGTGTATTTTTAAAATTTTTTAATTTTAATTATTTAATCCTATAAAGGTATATACATATACCTGTACGTAGGTTCGGGAGATGAGAAGTTAAACATGTGTAATGATTTACACCCGACTAAAACTCAATAAAAACAATATAAATTAGTAACTAGTGACTAATATTAATTAAAGCTTTCAAAATAATGACTCGAATGATAGTTGTATCATAATTACAATATAGATTTACAAGGATATCAGATGTTCTTGTGTTTCGATTATCGTTTTTTTAATATTTTTTTAAGTCGACTTTTTAACTTGTTACAATTTTTAGTTCGGTGGGTAATAGATTAAATTATTTAGTAACTGTATACAAGGGACTTATATAGTACAAGTAGGGAACTTTTGCAATCGGCTATCCATATAATTAATTTTGTATTTGTTTTCTCAGCGTGATGTACAGGCTCTCGTTATTTCCAAATCAATATTGTATTCCCAAGTCTAAAAGGTGACGCGAAGGTACGACTACCGCACTTATATAACAAAACCACCATTCAGCACTCATCCATTTATTATTAGGTCAGATGTACTGGATTCAGGGTTCTTCTTCCCTTAACGTCCCAATTGTAAAGGTTTTATCTCATGCATTAGAGATTCTCTACATCACAGATTCTATTCGAAAATGACCCCAACTTTGAGGGAAGCTGTATAGCGAAGAGAACTGCGCTAAAAGCTTTCCCTTGTACTGAATGGTGTTAATAATAAAATAAAAAATACAATTAACCCCAAATGCATTTAAACTAAGACCATGAAATTATAATGACCCATCAAATTATACTACATAGTTACACTTGTCTGGTATTTTCACCTGGACAGAATTAAATTACTAATAAAGTTTTGAAATATCTCGGTTTGCGTATTACGTATGGTGAAGGATTTCAACGCATTTGAGTACCTTATTGGTGTTGTAGTCATGACGCTCGCTTAGTGATCTGATGGTCCGCGGTTTGAGCCCCATTCCAGGACACCAGCACGTAACTCCTATTTTCATAGCACAAGTTGCTTATTTTCAAAATAGTAAGAATATTGATGCGACACGCAACTCGTGTTCGCATCTCTATTTAAAAACACTTTAAGTTATACGCATGCCTTACTTGGAAGATATTTTTATTAATTCAATTGACAATAAGGTCACCATTTTATAAAGTACATCATTGAAAAATTGATATATAAAATTGAATGAAAATTTATGATTTTTTTAATGTTTTTTTTATGATTTTCATTTTTTTTTAGAAGAGTGGACGACTACAGCTCATAATTTATATTATATGCAGATGACATAGTGATTGGTAGCTTATTTTAAAGCTAATTCTCAATACTTGGTGACTAGTATTTTAAATGTATGCATGTAGAGTAAACTTCTGACTATAGTTATTAAGTCAAATGTAATGATATTTGAGGAAGACTAAGTGTGATATTAACAAAAATGCTTAGAACAAGTGATTGAGTTTTTGTACCAATATTTGGGAGGAATATATTCTAGAGACGGTAATGAGTATAATGTATTGAAAGTTTGGTGACTGCGAGAAATAATGTGAATGGTGCTCTGAATGCAATTTTTGCTATTAGCAATCTGTCACGTGTAGCGAGACTAGCGGTACATAAAGGAGTTTTGGTGCCATCTCTTATATATCTCATTATAAAAAAAGAATAAAAGTAGACGGAATACGGTGAAAACTCTTACGTTTTCCACAAATGCACCTAAGCAAATATGGAAAACGTGAGAGTGAAGATTTAACAATTTAGAAGTGAATGTAATTCTGGATGAAACTTAGAAGATAGAATAAAAAAAGGATTGCTAGGGTAATTGAGTTATATGGAACGTATAAGTAGTGAGGGAATGTTTAAAAATATGTAAGGGGAGTTTTGAAGGCTGCAGAAACTGAGGGCGTCCGCAAAAGAACTAGCATGATCAGAAAAAAACATATACACGAGGATGGCCATGTTCAATTAAGTGGTCTGAATGTGGTCGAAGCAAAAGTGGTGTGCCAGGACAGAAGAGTGTGGTTAACTTCTCTACGTATCCCTGCAAAAAAATGCGTGATTGTTAGTTGGTGAGAGTAGAAGAATTCTGAATGATTTAATTTTTGTATGTATAAAAGTAAATGACAAGCTAATTATACTTGATTTAAATGTTTCTACTTTATATAAGAGGCTCTTAGAAGAATTAATGGAAATATTTAAAAATATATATTTACCTTTATTATAAAATCTGTACGTTATCAAGATTTAAAAGACTTGTTAACAAGCTCAGTATTGTCGATACTTTCTATAAATCCTAAAATTTAAATCTTATCTTCTTTATGCAATATTTAAACAATAGTATTGTCACGTGTTGTGGCTGCGGCAGAAATTAATGAAAACGGTGGAAATTAAACGAATTTATTCATTACTCATTTATTAAATAAGCAAACGTACCAAGTCACTTAACACTATTTAACTTAACGGTTTTATCTAAATTAAACAATTTTGTAAATTTATCACTCGCAAGTAGGCACTTTATAATAAATTTAACACATTATTCACTGGAACATTCCATCCAATTTCTGCACGTATTATTCGCTCCGATTTCGCTACGTCAGAACTTTCCAGATTATTCGCAGTCGAATTATCGCTCGCTTGGCTACACTGGCCTTTGCAGCTCGCGGCTGCCTTTGCTTCTGTTCCGCTGTCAAGCGCGCTAAGCACAACAACAATGTTACTCTCGGGCGCGCTCCTATTTATATCTGGTTAATGCTGATATCGAACCCTCTAGGCGTTCCTAGTGTTTTGGAGAACTTTCTCGTGGCGTCTTGGCTCTATAGATGCTTCCCAAAATATCCGAAAGTGTTGTAACATATGACAGAAGTGCGAAATTCTTTTAAGCCTCGTTACAGTATAATTATGTACTACAGCTGTTATTTTTTATTTAAAAAACTATTTTAATTTTATAAGTATTAACTTTTTTTTGTATATTCGATGATTAGTACCTAGATTGATGTTAATGTATTACTGTAAACGCTCGTATGGATGTTATTATAAATAATTAATATATTAAATAATACATAGGTATGTATTTTTCGTGTGCATGATACGACAGACAAGGTCTGGTGATCACGTGATATATAATACAAAAGCAGCTACCCTTATGGAGAGAGTCAAAGAGAGTTTCTCTAGACACGGTATTATCAAGATGGGTTATTAACATAGAATATGTTAATGGCTGACATCTTGTGGAAATTTCATTGCTTGCGCATTATACAATATAAAATATAATGCATGTTTTGTTGATTTGAATTCATTGTTATGTGTTATATGATGAAGATTGTGTACTTTTACTAGGATATGAGATATTAAATGAAAATTAAATAAACACAAATTTATAAAATTAATGATCAACAGCTTGCTGTTAAACCTATTTTATGCAGGGGGTATTTACATTGATGTATGGAAGTCAGGCTTGGAGCTGATAGAAGAGGAAAGAGAATGTAGTGAAAATTAAATGACTTAGACATTTATATGGCTAATCCATTTATGATAGAACTAAGAATGAACAAATTAGTATATTTTATAAGGCTCATATTGGCATAGTTAAAATAATTAAAAAAATAGTCGCTCAGATGGTTTGGACATGTTGAGCTAAGGAATGAGGAAAAAGCGGTAAAAAATCTAACCCATAAAAAAGTTTTTATTATACTCCCTTTCTCATTTGTATTGTTTCCAATTTCATATTCTATCAACATATTCCTCTTGCTTTAAGTTCATGTAGAAAATCTATTCCATGTATATTATTATCCTTAAAACTTATAGAATATTGAAAACGTAATAATTGGTATAGGGGAGCACGGCGTCGGCGAAACCGTCTGATTGAACCCAAGGCTCGAATCGGTCAAGTTGAAACAGGTTTCGCGCCTTCTGCACGCGTCGGGATCCTTTCTCATTTGTATGTTTTCCAATTTTTAAAAACCGTTAAAATTTCGAAAAATCCCAAATTTTACTATTATTAAATTTTTTTAAACGAAAATTTGTTAGATCATTTTTATCGTCGCCACGAGTTTCAGCTCTATTTAATCACGGGAAAAGGGTTAAAAATCGATACAAAGTTTTTTCGGCAGACAAGCAGACCCTACGAGTTAAAAGAAAGGGAGTAAAAAGATATATGACGCAAGTGTTGACAAATAATTGTATTTTTTCAACCAAAGCATCACAGTTTGGACCGAAAAACCATGTCATCTTTCGTTTACAGATTCACCACCCGTGACCAAATCTCCGCAACGCTAGCCACACCCGCTTTTAGTCTCCTCTGTTCATCCCCCACTCCCCGCATACCATCCCTCACCAACCACCCCAACCCTGCAACCAACTGCAAGTTATAAATGGATTGTTACAAGAGCGATCTCTTGCCAAATTGCTTGTCCAGCCCGTAACGAGAGGTTACTGTGCCTCCCTGATATAAACTAATATACGTGTTTGTACAGGAATATTGGAAATCACGTTATCAATAATTTTTAACATTATTATAACTACTCCCTCAAATCTGGAACCGAATACGAATATCTCTTGAACCATCCCGAAAACTCAAAATTACAATAAGTCCGTCTATTTAAATCAGGTTGGTTTATCGGAAATTTTAAGAGGTTGCCGAATTATACGAATACTTTGATCATAAGAGCCATTTTCTGTCTAGTTTAATGACAAAAACTTTAATCAAAATTCTTCAAGTAATCTTTAAACCCCTTCAGAAGCCTCAAAGCTCCAAAGAAGCAGTATCTTTTTCATCTTATAAATTGCCTTTACACTTGATTACTTGCTATCTTAAAAATTAATGCGCACCATTTAAAATTAACTTTTTACTAAAAATATATTTTTTATAATTTATAGAAATAAACTTTGTTTACACCACTTTTTTTTTGAAAAAAAAAATATTTTCCATATTAAAGTTTTCATAGTTTGATTATCTATACTTCGATTTTTAAATTTAATTTTGTTAGTATACATTTGTTATCCTGACGAAGGGGCCGTGGGCTCTGAAACATGTTGATTTTTTTCCAATAAAAAAATGGTGTAAACAAAGTTTATTTCTATAAATTATAATGTCACCACAAAATAATTTTGCTGTGTTTGAAGAAGATATTTTTTTTATTAATTATGGCAAAAATTAAGAAAATATTATTATTATTATTATTATTATTATTATTATTATTTTTATTATTATTATTGATAATGGGCAGGCAGCTTAAGCTGATAGGCCTATATCACTGTCTCTCATTTGAATATCCAGCCTATTCTTAATATAATTATATATTGTTCGAACAATTTTTGTATTATTAGAACATTAAAGATCTATAATTGTCTTTGAAGCCGGCGGATTGTCGCGTGGGTATTACCACCCTATATAAATATCACACACGTTAAAAATAAATGTCACCGAAAAACAAAGTTATTTCGGGTGAAATACTATTTTTTTCGTTACTTCAATGACGCATTTTAAACACAATTGCCCTGATAGCTCAATTACTGAAGTAAAATACAGAAATACATTACCAGTGAAAACCTTTAATTGGCTTTTATGTTTTATATTCTCTATATTTACTTAATTATTGTCAGCTGATGGTTTTACTAATAAATATAAATAAATCAAAGTTTATAAAATCACATAGATTCGGGATCGAACTCGTGGGGAATCGAACCCGAAACCTTCGGTATGAGAATCCAGTGGACTTCAAGGACAGATAACAGATTTTTTTTAATAACGATTTTTTCATGACATATATCAGTAGTGGCTAACCTAGGGTACGTGCGCCATAGATGACACATACAACAATTTAGCCGGCACGTGAGCGATAAACAATACTTTTTATTATAAATAACTAATAGATAGAATATTAAGACTCTTTGTTTTATTTATATTTTTTGTATTATTTTCTACGTATACTCGTGAGTCTTATTTTCCAGTCTATTATTTTCCGAAATGAATTACATAAAATTTAGTTCGAGAAATCTGAAAATTGATTCATCAATTTTAGAATCATCATTCATCAATCTTCCAAAAACGACGACATTTAAACCAGATATAAAGCTTTTTGTACTTAATGTACGGTAGCAAAAATAACTGATATGAGTTTTTATTGGTTGTGGATTCATATTTATGAAACTTTAGTTTAATTTATGTTAAAACTGCTCAGACCTACTGAACCAACTACAGAAAGCTAAATGAACACATTACATCTCATCGGTTCCTGTTGTTAAAAGATAACACGGTCGTCACGTAATATTTATAAGTAAAAAAAAAACAATTTTGAAATCATTGCGGAATGTAGTTTTTTATGTAAATAAAATGCTTGGAAAAAATAATTGAACAGTCGATAAATAATATTCGACAATTTTGGAACGTAAAAGGTCCGCCATCGCTGACATATTATATTTAATTATAAAGGAACGTAACCAAAATATAATAATTTAGTAGTCTTTCCGTCTGTCTGTCTGTCCCCGTAACTTCGTGTAACGTCCGTAATCTTGTTCGAATTGACGGCTAGACAAACCAAATTAAAGGACCGGAGATGGGACTTGAACCCCGAGCCTGCTGCCGCCGCCTCTCAGTGGACTGTCAAAAATATACTATATAATATACTAGAGCTCAACAAAGACGCGAACCATTTGTGTTTAAATACTTTGATAAAAGTTGTTATTTCTATTCCACGGGTGTCGGCTATAAATAAGTAAATACTTGTTCTTTATGAACCGACAGGTAAAAAAGTAGCATCATTTTTGACAGGTAACTGCTATTTCATTGATAAATCGCAAAATCAGTATGAAAATATGAAAAATAATAATTGTATAAAATATATAATTAATCCGAAACGCGTGATATTTTCGACCACCCAGTCAGAAAGCCAGGAAAATTCGCGGGAAACGGCAGCCATTTTGAGCGTGTTGGTAAATTTGGAGCATGAACCGTAAATAGAGATGCATACACTTTATTAATAGTTTAAGTGCTGGGTTTTATATGCGCACGATGCACTACATTTATTTACACGATTTCTGTACGTGTTTTGCAACGTGTCTCTTATCAAAATGAAATAAAAATTTACATTTTATAAATTAGTACAACGTTTGTGCAACTGCGTCCTGTTTCCGAACTGCAAAATCTGTCAAGATTAGTTAAAACTGCAACGTAAATTAAACTGCTGAACATTAAGTTGGAAATATATAAAATTAAACCTTTATCAGAATAATGACGTACATAGGCAACACACAGGAATAAGAGACTGCATAAGAAGTAATTTACCGCGGACATATATAGAAAGTAGCGAAGGGAAAAACTACATTTCAAAATGAAGACAACACACACACGTTCACCAGTTTGAAGACTACAAAGTGTACACTACAATTGTAGTAAAAACTACTTGAAGTGAAGTAATTGTAGTACTACTACGAAATGAAGTGAAGTAAATGAAGTGAAGTAATGAAGTAAAGTAATGAAGTAATTGTAGTATTAATGAAGTGAAGTAATTGTAGTATTAATGAAATGAAGGAATGTAGTACTAGTGAGTTAATAATTTGGCGAGCTAAGAAAAATAAAAAAAAAGGCCAGCGAGAAAATTATTTTGGCGACCTAACAAAAAAAAAGGTCGCCAGCCAGATTTCTTCATTCGATTCCAAAAAATTTTCAAAACATGGGGGGGGGTTGTTACAGTTTCCAGAGGTTTCTTCGTTTAGCTACATCAACTTCCCAAAAATTTTACGTAAAAAATCCCCTATTTAAAGTATGTTTCTCATACTTTCGATAACTTTGAAGTGTATGTACTTTGTAGTGTTCGCTTTGAAATGAAATGTACTATTTGAAGTGTATACTTTCAATAACTTTGGTGTTTGTAGTTTGTAGTGTGCACTACACTTCAAAACGTGCGAAGTGTGCACTTCAATGTAGTGTAGTACTACATTGTAGTAGTGAGTACAGAGCGGACTCACTAATAGAAAGACATCGATTCCTGTGTAATGCAATACTTTTATAATGGAATTTACAATAACATAAATCAACTAAATAATGTGAAACTATTGAAAATACAACTGATGATGGGGAGGAGGAACAAATCTATGTGTCCCTTACACCAGCATGTAATTGCTGTCTGGGGACTTGTTATTTATTTTTTCAATATTATTGTTTGTTTTTATTATTACGTTCTAAGTATATTTTTGTATTTTTCAATCATATTTCGTAATTTTGATGCATATTAATTATTAAAAAAAAACTTTGACTTTCTACTACACAAAATCACTAATAAAGCGTTGAAGACACTAGGTTTCATTTCGAGGGTTACAAAAGACTTCAACACCATAAAATCCATAAAAATACTTTAAATGTATCTTCCCTCATTCCCCACACTATACAGTTCATTCTAATAATAATAAGTCCAGCACAATTTTTTAAGGTTTATAAATTCTAAACTACGCCAATAGCTTAACTGTAACTGGTTGCGGATATTTAATACGAACCGTATGTTTTTCCGAGAGAGAATTCTTGACGGATTGTTGAATAAGAATTCAATGAAACGTCGAGAATCGTCTCTCGGAAAAACATAACGGTTCGTATAACATATCCGCAACCAGTTACAGTTAAATATGTCTAACGACCGTAGCAACAACCTTAACTCTTTAATAGTATCATCATCATCATCATTCTTGGCACTACAACCCTTGGTGGGTCTTGGCCTCCTCAATAATTTTCCTCCACTCATCTCGGTCTAGTGCCAGCTCTCTCGTTTCTTTCCCAGTTTCGAAGCTGTAAGGCAGAGATATCTTTGAGGACGTCATCACTCCGTCTTAATTTTGGCCTTCCTAAGCTCTATCGTCCTATTGGCCTTGAGTTCAGCAGAGACTTTGGTGCTTGATGCTCAGACATTCTCTCCACATGACTCAGCCACCGAAGTCTTCCCAGTTTTATAAATTTTGTGACGTTTGGCTTCTTAAATAGAGCTCATTGTTGTAACGTCTAAATGTAAACTAAATGTAAACCAATAGTATACATAAACTAATATGTCTTTCTATCTTATATAATAATATTTAAAGAGATTATCTTATTTTTTCAGAGGATTTAATATGAGAATTAAAATAGCAGATCTAATATTACAATTCAAGATTGTTTATTATTATTCTAGAAGTCTAGGTCTTACGCTACTATCACAATTTTCAATCACAACCCTTCTAGGAGTACAAGAAAAAGTATTACATTTATGTCAATACGAATTATCTACACAATTCAATTCAGAAGGTTTTACAGATTTAAAAATTCAATACTCGATTTCACAATCTGTGAAACCTCGGTGCAAATCAGATATTTTTTCTTCTTCACTAAAAAAATTTATGCAAACTCTATCAAATTAATTGTAAATGTGTAATTTATATCATTATAAGTAGTAAATGTATTTGTGTTTTTACTACTTGAGTTATTTTTAATTATTGTCATAACTAATTTTACTGTATTTCTATTCTAAATTCCAAATTAAATTTTTTGTTTTTCTATTTTTAATTTGTAATTATTACCATGGAAGTTATCACAAAGCGTTCATGGGTTTTTACAGCCATTCAAAATCTTGTAGTTTTTTGAAATACTCTGCCGTGTTTCTACGACGTTTCTAGCAGACGTGTCGGATCCCATTGCAGGGTCCATCACCAGGGGTGATATTTTGTTGTGAGAATTAATGTTCCAGTCCGTTATTTGCTAGCAGTACCATTTTAAAAGCAGCTGTTTTGCTTGCAACCGCATTGTACTACCAGACGCGTGCAGTATGATTTTGAAACAT
The DNA here is from genome assembly GCA_016648135.1 of Agrypnia vestita. Lineage (NCBI taxonomy): Eukaryota > Metazoa > Arthropoda > Insecta > Trichoptera > Phryganeidae > Agrypnia > Agrypnia vestita. The sequence continues at coordinate 19,492 of JADDOH010012772.1, forward strand.
GACTTTAACGTAAACATATATTTTCGAAAAAACATCAAAATATAATATTCTTGTGACGGAATATTTGAAAAGGTAATGTGATAATAATTGAGATATGAATATTTATTTTATTTCGATATTTTTTAAAATACATGTATGTTTACGTAAATGCCGTGCTTGCATATTCTCACTGCACGCTCCTAGTTGCTACCCCAGAAAATTAGAAGGTTCACAATTTAAATTACAATATTTAAAAAAACACTATTATTGTGATGTTTTGTATTTGGTGTTTTTGCTACATGTAATTACTAGGTCTAGTATAAAATCAAAGGCAGCAATATCCAAAAAATAAAAAATAAAAATAATTTAAAATGTACTGAATTTTAGATTTTATATATCTATTCCTTCTAAAATCATGTTCCCTATAAATTTGTAGACTATGTTTCCTATAAAATCTCGAATTCAGTAGGTACATATAAATTTATAAATTAGTAACCTTCGATGACTGCATTCATTTTTATTGGATATTGCTGGCTTTGCTTTTATATCCCACATATAAAAGGTTAAAAATAGAGGCGAGAGAGCTGACAAAACATAAAACTTTCATTTTACACCATTGACTAGCGTTTTGCTGAAATTGTACAAAATGTCCGCAATGCAATACACTGTACCATAAACAACTATTTTTAAACACCGTAACACGTTGACACAGTAGGTCAATAGTTTTAATTGTTTTTGGAAATATCATCGTTAAATAGAAACAGAAACGTAGAAATTTCATTTTTTTCATTTTTGTGAAAAATCACATCAAAACGTAAAAAAGTGATCACTTATAGAGCCATTCAATTCGTTTAAAAAAAAAATTCAAATGGTTCAGTAATGGTTCATTCACTCATATTAAATATTATGACCGAATTTATTGAATGTACAATATTTTAAATGATCTTACGAGAAAATTATTATTCCCACGATATCGTTGCTGTGGGAGGCAAATTACACTAAAATCTATTTAAACTATTATTTATCACGCAAAGTCACTGGACACAAATTTAATTTGAACACTATTATTTAATTCACAATAATTTTGCACTAATCATTAATCTCCGGAACACTTTATATTCGTGTTTCTAGAATATTCGCACTTATTCATAAATGAATGATGTGTACTATCCCAATTAATTGTGGCTAGTATTTTGCTAGCCACGCTGAATCGCCGCTGGTCGCTTGTTTTCTGTGGAATCGCTGAAACGTCTCTACACACTGTCTCAATGGAATCGATGCAATTACATACATTTTCGGGTTTCCAGACGTTTCGCGAATCTATTAGGTTACCAAATCCTTCCAATAAATTCCAATTAACTGTAAATGTCTAGAGTATTGACAAGGTTGCTATTGTTTTTTCAAATAAAACACATAAATTACTTTTGTGTGTTTTATTTGTCTCCCACCAGCATGGTCCTGTGGCAATATGAACGATTGTGGTATAAATCTTTGTTTAAATACAAAACTTTTTTAAAGTTATTTCTATTTCACAATATTTTGCCTCAAGCAGAGTGAGTAGTTTTGAGCTGCCTTAAGGTAAATTACTCATTATTATTAAAAAAAACATTTGTTTAATAAATGCATTTATAAGCTTTTTAAATTTTCCCATTAATAAATGTTTTCTTTCAATTCTTGATTTCTTTGTACAAAATTCAACAGCGAACTTAAAATTATGGCTGGAATCTATTAGGATTGCTTCTCTTTGTTTTTCTTGGATTCCTTCTGCGAGTGGAAGTGTTGGAGCGAGATTAGTGAGATGCTTAAGGAACCATTGGTGGAAACAAATGGCGCACCTTACGGGAAAACAACCTGGTCATCATTAATCAGCTCTTTATCGGAGTTCAGGATCAGAGATGACCAGAGGTGGTTAGAAGATCGTAAATCGCAAAGAAGGTATGGAAGAAGATAGCGAAAAGATATGTACAATGCGCCAGTTGCTGTTATATTGTTATTGCTTTTTATACTAAGATCAATTTTTCGAGTTATGGCCTAAGTGTTACACTACTGTATATCTGTTGGTAGATTAATATATATTTTTTTTACAATATATTTTACACATTTATCTAACATAACTTCAAAAAAAAATTTTTGGTGTTTTTAAATTAGGACTTTTGTATGGAAACACGAGAATAAGTACATTTTTTTAATTTAAATAGTTATTAATATAATATAAAATAATTAATATAATAGAATAAAAGCATTCGTGATACCGAGGGTAGAATGCCAAAAGCGCGTTAGTGACTATTTCAAACTTTACAGAAGAGCAAAATAAAGTTCTTTCTATCTGATTTTGGCATTACTTATTTAATAAAACAAATATTGTTTACACATTATTTTGCTCTCCTGTAAAGTTCAAAATAAACACTAACGCCCTTTTGGCTTTCTACCCTCAAATGATAAAATGATTTTAGATAACATGTTTTGATCATATCATTTTTATATATTTTAAAATTTGATATAATGTTTTGTGTTTTTATATTTGCTGACACATTATTGAGGCGCGTAATTCCTAGGTGTGTATAATTATGTTCCACGTCTGTTTCATTAGCTTTGGGTGAACTTATACTTCTTATAATTTATGTTCTTTGACGATGACTATAGTTACTTTGATTTTTAAGTGTATTTGCGATTTTGTGATAGTAGTCTTTGCGTATTTGCGATGTTTTTTTTTAAGTCTGTCAAAATTAGGAACATTGAATTCTTTAAATAATTAATCTGTGGGATAGGTTCTAGGTTTTTCTAATATTATTTCTACAATCAATTTTTATGAGCCGAGAGATAACTTTTATACGCTTAACCCCAACCTATGATACATTATTACAATACGGATTTCATAAAGCATAATATGTTATTTTCTGTGTGTCTGTTGCCAAATGGATGAATGTAAAAGAAGTTAGCGACGCTTTTGACGAAAATAATATTTAAACATTTTTGAGAAAAAATGAAACACTCGTCTTTCTTTTATTTCATAGCACAGGCTAGGTTTGTAAAGTAAGTTTTTAAAATAAAACCCCAAAAAAATGTTTCTTAGTCAATAAAATTGGTTTTATTTGATAGATGATTATATGGCATTAATATTTAAATATATTTTTTGTTTAAATGACTATGTCAATAAACAGGATTGCCATATTAGAAGCGATATTGCCATTTTGATAATCCACAAACCATTGTCGAAATACCTTTGTATCCAGAATAGTCACCGTTTGGTGTGCTTAATGAGCCGGTGGAATCATTGGTCCAAAAATTATTAGAACGTTACAGTCAACGGTTAGCGCTACAAAGACATGATCACTAACTTTTTCGTCCCTCAATTGGATGACATTAATGTTGCAGACGTGTGGTTTCAGTAGAACGGCGCCACATATAAACCAAAAACAATTTGAGTACTAGGAAGCCAACATTCGACGCATTATTGCCGAAATACAGCCTGATTTACTACGAAGAGTGTGTGAAAATTGGACCTCCAGATTACGTCTTGTGCGCGCCAGCAAGAGCGGCAACATACCCGAAGTCATGTTGAAATATTAATGCCATTAAATGATGTGTCAAACAAAGTTAATTTTATTTATATTTAAAATATTTTTTGTATTTTATTTCAATTTAAGGTTCTCCGCCTCTAAAAAGACAACACTTTATTTATTATTTATTACATTTATCTGGATATTCTTTATTACTCCCTTTTTATTAACTCTTGGCGTTTACTTGTCTTCTTGTCTGACAAAAAAACTTTGAATCCATTTTAAACCCCTTTCCCGTGATCCAATCGAAGCTGAAACTTTGCAAGCAGACTCGTGGCGACAATCAAGAAGATCAAATTTTCGTTAAAAAAATTAATAAAATTTTGGATTTTTCAAATTTTGAACTTATTAAGTTGTATGAAAATATTTCAACGCGTCTGGTAGGCGCGAAACCTCATTATAGTATAATTTTGGATTTTTGGAATTTTTTTATTACTCCCTTTCGTAGTGTCTGTCGCCCGACCGCCAAAGCCCAACGCGAAGGTTAAGCGAAAAAAAAGTTTCAACTAGTAAATGAGAAAGGGAGTATAATAAAAACTTGGTTTTTATGGGTTACTTTTTTTTTCTTATGGACTCAGATATGCTATTTGGGCGGATTGTTTCATATTCTGTAAAAACCCAATTCACAGCGCGTATTATTAATAAATGATAACATGATTTCTTTAATGTTGACTTTAAGAAGATACCAACCACGTAAAACACATCCGATTTTTTTATTTTACTATTTTGTTTGTAATATCACGAATATGTTTGTTTGCAAGCAATAAATTGTTTGCAATATCACGGAAAGCCAAATTTCACAAAACAGTAAAAAAGTTGCTGTAGATATGTTTATTTTTTTGTCCATTATCTGTTCGCTATGCGCTCGTATTTATTCATTTAATTGGCAGACACGTTGACATTCGTTCGTTAACTTGACATTATAAAAATAGAAGCAGGAAGAATGCTGAAATGTTGGGCAATTTTGTTTTTTTTTCTAAGCCTACCAAACATTGATTTTTATTTTTTCTTTGTTCCATATACGATAGTACATCCCACGCAATATTGTTATTTTGCCTCGTTATGAATTTATAATATTTTATATTTCAATAAGCCATTCTTGAATGTAATTATCGGGAAATAAATTAAAATTTAATGTTTTTTTTGTTATATTTCTAGAACATTCACTATTGTACTAGAACTAAACAATGAAGGTAATTCTATGAATTTATAATCTTAAATTCTTAAAATAAATGAGCGAAAACAGTGCACTAGATATAACGGAATTGATTTTCTAGAATACTACTTTTAAGCGCACCAGGCAGAGTATAACGTTAATTTTTTTTAATGTGGATACCAATTGTCTTTACGATTCACAGATTAGGAAATGAGTAAACGTTAATATTTTTTTTCTGATTCATAATCACTTTTAAGCAATATCTGTCTGATAAATTAATTTGTTTGTAATTAATGTAATTATGACTTCAGTATTTATCTTTTGCTTTTATTACTTGAGTTTGTTTTTAATAATTATTAATTGTTACTTTTATTATAACAATTCGGTATTTAATTATATTCCAAATGAAATCTTTGATTTTTTGTTTGAAATTATTAAGCATTATACTTTTCATAACTTTTTATTGATTTTCGATTTGATTTATCTCACGATTGTTTTTATTCGTTGTTTTATATTTCTCATTTAATGTTTTTATTTTCTACTTATAAATCAGTTATTTTGCACAATATTTATGTTTATGGTACTTTTTACTGTATAAATATGAGTTAAATAAAAAATAATAAAATTGTAGCAATTCTTTGGGCCGATTAGTGAGGGGTCCGCTCTGTACTCACTACTACAATGTAGTACTACATTACATTGAAGTGCACATTTCGCACGTTTTGATGTGTAGTGCACACTACAAACTACAAACACCAAAGTTATTGAAAGCATAAATTTCAAATAGTATAGTTCATTTCAAAGCGAACACTACAAAGTACATATACTTCATTCATTTTTTACGTGAAATTTTTGGGAAGTTGAAGTAGATACATGAAGAAATCTCTAGAAACTGTAACAAAAACTGTATTTTCCTCGTTGACCTTATTTTTATTTTAGCTCGCCAAATTTTTATTTGGAAAAAAATAAAAAAATATTAACTCACTAGTACTACATTACTTCATTTCATTACACTTCACTTCATTAATACTACAATTACTTCATTTCATTACTTCACTTCATTAATACTGCAATTACTTCATTACATTACTTCACTTCATTAATACTACAATTACTTCATTTCATTACTTCACTTCATAAATACTACAATTACTTCACTTCATTTCGTAGTACTACAATTGTAGTGTACACTTTGTAGTCTTCAAACTGGTGAACGTGTGTGTGTTGTAGTCTTCATTTTGAAATGTAGTTTTTCCCTTCTCTAGGGCCAATGTCCACATCGCTAGGTATAAAAAAATACCTGTGCTATAAAGTTGGTATTAAAACAAAAAACAGTTGGTGTTATTTGAAAGTATTGAGGAATATTATTTAACAAAATACATACCAAAGAGATATCGGTGAACAAGTGCAGTTGCTGGTCGGAAGTGAAATTAACTAAGATCCTTCTTCCGGTGGTGAAAAGTTCCTGATGTTAAACTTAAATGAATGAGAAATTATCTTCAATGCGCGACAAGCCATTTTCTACGGCGGGCACTTCTCAATTATTTTAATTCTGCGGCAAATTTAACGTTAAAAAGAAACGCCAACAAACTTTTTGAACTTGTAAAGGGGTTTAATTAAAGTGTCGCATTAAATAATACAACTTCTTCTTCTTCTTTGTCTTATTCTCAGTGACAACAATCGTGATCATGACAATGTAGATGATCTGTCGTCGCATATTTCGGTCCTTGATGTTTCTTGGTGAGTCTAAGAGTAGCCTGTATCAATGTACGAGGAAGACAGAGTCATTCCTATATTTTTCTCCTTACATCTTTCAATTCGTTATACATTTTGTCGTGGCAGGTATTTCACGAACGTCTTTTATGTCTTTTGTTGATCCATTTATATCTACAACAAAATACCAAAAAAGATTCAAAATAAAACAATACATCAATTCAGAAAACAACTAATAGAATGACTAAAATGATTTTATTAACAGCAATTAGAAGTTGTTATTAAAAACATAAAATAAAATATTATCTCATACTTCTTCTGAACATAAATGTAAATGTACAAAACATTATAATATAACACTACTAACGCTACTTCTCAAAAAAAAAATCAAATTACAATAACAAATTACTTTTGTAACTTATATCATCAGGAACAAAAATAACTTATTAAAGAACAAATATTTTAATACCTAGTGTAATAAGGAACAAAAACTTCCAAAAAACTGTCTCAATTCTTTTTTATTTTTTGTTTTCTTTTTATTATATTATTTTCAAATGTTTGGCATATATTATAATAATGTTTAAACTTATCTCATCTTACTTAACTTTGTAGTTAAATTACAAGTTACCTGTAATTAAATTATTGTATCAAATAAAACGTTTCAATTTAAAATAAACACCGATTCCACCCCATTAAAAAGAAATTTTTTTAATGTTTTTTGTATAAACAATATGATACCTAATCTTTTTTCAAACCAAACCTAAGACGTATGCTATTTTGAAAGATGAATTATATATTTGTGATAAAATCAGAAGGTTTTGGGTACATGTATGTAAAGCTGCCCCCTAAAGTCCCCCCTATAGTGGATAATTAGGGTTGCACTTATTTTATTACAGCTATATGACAGGTTTAGTAAAATTATACTAACAATAGCTAAGGCAAACTCAAAATAAAAAAATCGACCCGCTAAATCATTTCGGTATTTATAAACTGAATTGTTTTGACTGTTCGGCATTTTATACAGGTAAAGCGGCACGTAATTTTAAATTGAGAGTAAAGGAACATTTAAGATATCTCAATAACTATAACTTCTCTAGTAAAACAGTATCGAGATTCTCCGTGTAAATAATTTATATTATTTACTTGGAGAATCTCCATACTGTTTTCTTTTTTAAACGTGTGGTCTGTTTCCAAAAGCTGATTCGAAAATTCAGAGAAGTTATGGTATATATTATCTAAGGCTTTTGCATTAGATGTGATAACTTAGAAATATTAGAAATCAAGAAATGCCTAAACACTAGAGCCAATATAATTAATAAACAGTTAAATATGATAAATAGCCCGTTACTTGATATAATCCCCATTTAGGTGTCTGGTTGTCAATTACCCCCACCAAAACTGCCACGCCTCCGTTCAAAAATGTTTACTAAATGTTTACTCAAATAAGTAATGGACAGTTAGTACGCGTCCGTCCTGATGAAGATATAGTGGTATCGATACCGGTATACGCAAAGTAATCTCAAGTGGTTAATACAAAGTTTTTTAAATTAAATTAAATTAATAAAAATTTACTGTTTAAAATTACGCGGTGTAAACTGAGTTAGGGGCTTATATTTTGTTGAATTTAGTGGCTGGAGAGAAAGTGAAGCCAGAAATAAGTAAAAAACTCATAACCATAGAAGAAAATTATGGTCGATTGAAAATTATATATAATATTAAGTAGCTGTTCGTATCCAGCATTGCACGAGTTAAGGATTAAGTTGAAAATACATTTGTGGAGAAAACAAAGGTTCGATTTGGACGGTATAGATTTGCATTGAAAATATATTTGTGAGGGGAAAGGATATAGAGGAAGAAATATCACTTATGTTACCAGCCGGGTCCTAAAGAATAAGTTTTTTAATTTTGCGTCTGGTCGGTCGACGGGACAGATTTGCATCGAAAAAATATCAAGGGAGTGGAAAAAGTCAATGAATAGGGGGGAAATGTCGCCTATGCTACCCGCCGAGTATTAAAAAATAACTTTCCAAATTTTGAGTCTGATCGGTCAAACATTACAGATTTGCATCGAAAATATATCAGGGGTATGGGAAGGAGCAAAATAATAGGATAGAAATGTCGCCTATAATACCCGCTGAGTCTTTAAGAATAAGTTTCCAAATTTTGAGTCCGATCGGTCAAATAGTACAGATTTGCATATTCAGGGGGAGGGGAAGGGGTTTAAGAATTGGGGAGGAAAACGTTACCTATGGTTACACGCTGAGTCCTAAAGCATAAGTACGCAAAATATAAATCGAATCGGACAAACGCTCTAAATTCGTATAGAGAACAGACAGACATTGAGTTTTATAGGTTTACATGTTTATCTTTGATAATTACTAGTTCATTTTTCATTCTCAAGGGTAATTATTTCGACACACCAAATTTATTTTAATTTGTTTAAATTGTTACGTTCCGAAATTGCAATATTATACTGGTATTTTTTTATTTTTTTATTAATTTTATAACCCCCTGAATACTTGAAAACGAATTACAGAAATACAGATTAGTGTACCTTTGTTGCACTAAATTAAAGCTTGTATGGCACGGTGGACACTATTTTATTAACAGAATTTCGGCACCTTGAATTAATATTTACAACCACTTATGCACTTGCATGTTGCAGTTAATATCCGACGTAGCTTATTATTGCCTTCCTGGCTGGTTTTAGCCTCCCCAGGAAGCTATGGAGCTGTATTAATCGCATCCGAAGCTGCCACATCCAATGTGCATATCTGATGCATAAACGGAGCTTAAATGAGTCAACCTGCCGCGAAAGCGGAGTTCCCAAAACAACAAAATTCATCGTAAATATCTGCATTGCACGTGTTACTCTTTTTATCCAGTCTTAATAAATTAATAAAATTAATGACCCTCCCAATGCAATGAAGACGGAAAAAATTTTTAGAAAATTCAAAACTAAATGGAAAAATCTTCTACAAAAAACGATCACAATAACGCAATGAAAAAAATCTTACCAAAAACAATCAACATATACATACTTTTAAATGTTATTACAATACTTTCTTAATTTTAAATTTTTATAACTTAATTTAACGTTTCCTTGTGAATATCTTATTAACTTAATCTAATGTCTTACATTTTTGTAATCTTGTATTGTTTATATCTCACTTACTTAATTTGATGTCTTAATTTTTATAACTTAATCTGATGTTTCTTTGTCTATATCTTTCTTATTTAATCTAATGTCTTACACTAACGATTACATTAACAATAGATATATGACAATACCCCCACTTTTAAACACGAGAATAAATTCTCATTTATAAGTGGGTAAGCGTGTAATATAAATGTCTATTGATTATATTATATTGAATACAGTCACTATTAAGTTTGTACATTTACCAAATAAATTAAATATATATATTATATATATATAATTATATATATATATATATATATATATATATATACATTGTAATAAAACATACGAGTTACAAAAGAAGGATATTGTTAAAAAAATACAATCGAAGATTACTTCCTTCATCCAAACTAACAAACTTTACCTCTTTATATATTAGTGTAGATAAGTAGTAGTAGATGAGCTTAATTCATTGAATTCATTGAATTATTGACCTCCGATGTATCCACATACACTTGCTTCTTCTTTTTCAGCCTGCATCTCTTCACTGCTGGATATAGGTCTTACCTTTCATACCCTTTTATGTTTTGGAATTCGGGTTCATTTCATTTGGAAGGGGTTTGGCATTAAAACACCACGCTTGCCAGTTGTGAGTTGGTGAGTTTTGAAATCAGCCGCCCTTATGAAAGGTAACAGACGCTGTTCGTAGCCACCCATTATGGGTCAGACGCTACTGCCTGTTGGTCTGCAAGAGGTATTTTATTTCCCTCCTACCCTCCATATCTGGCGAGCTTTCCCCTATCCGCCACCTAAGGACGCATCTTCTGGCGGTTACAGGCTCCGCCGAAGATTGCACATGAACTTGCAACAAACTTTAATGAGAGACTGTGAATATGCTTGCTCTTAGGAAAAATCACGGATCTAACCTTTAAATAAAAAAATTTAAATATAAACGTAAACGCGATATACGTAACGTGTCAATGTTTTTACTATTTTTAAATCAAGTTAAACGCTTGTGTGTACAATTTCATATTTATAAAAGTGACCAAAAGCTTAGGTAAAATGTTGCATATCAATTTTCGAAAAATTAAGAATGAAGGGACTATATTGGAAGGAGGGAATATATTGGAAAAAAGCGGGATATATCAAATAATTTACGGTAACTGAGATAAAAAATATATAGACCAAACCACGAGAAACTTAAATACGCGAATAAAAAAATATCGCCTAAAATATTCTGCCTAAAAATAACAACTTCTTGGAGTTTTATAATCATAATAATCATAATAAAAACTAATCATTCTTTCGATTGTCACAAATTGAAACTAATCTGATTCTCATAATAATCCTAAAAAAGTTGAATTCTTAAAACACACTTATAAATAATATCAAATTTTAGTCCACTTCACCCCTTCTAGAGCTTTTCCCTAAAAAAAATACCCCATCCCACCGCGCGCCCACCTGACCTACCCGATTAGATTGATAAATTTTGTATTTAAGTTTATATCTGTACCTTGATTTATTATATTATATTTTTATTCTATACGTGATGATGAGAGGGACTGCTCATCTCAAAACTATATTAGTAATTTTATAACTCATATTGTGTATAACAAAGTTATAATACTTTTTTAAAATTATAATGTTGCACTATGAAGAATCTGCAAATCTTTTAATAATCTTTTGTTCTTTTAGATATTATTAGAGTACGTATTTTGATACAAATTTCAAATGCTGTGCTTACAACCTTATCACCGTAAAAAAAGTATGAAACAGATAATAATTTTTTTCAATTTAGTATTATTAATTCTGATACTTGATTCATTATACTTAAAAATAGTTTAATTATCACATTTTTACTTTTAGATGATTTTTTACGAACAATGAAACACCAACATAGAGTTGAAGAAATTCTCTCCACTCTGTGGACTTTACTTAATCCTATGGACTTATGACTTGATTTTTTACTCAATAATTGTGATTTCTCTTCGTTTCGCCCGGGGTTCAATCCGCATCTCCGGCCGTTTCATTTCATTTTTTTAGCTATGAATTCGAATGAAATTACGGACGTTACACGAAGTTACGGGAACAGACAGAAAGACGGACGGACGGATGGACGGATAGAACGAAATTATTATCTTTGATCACCTGCCTTATTTAAGGCTCCCAGGGATTACTTTCATTTCATTGTCTACCGCGGCGAACCCCATGAAAAATCAATATGATATTTTGACCGCATCTCCGGCCGTTTAATTTCATTTTTTTAGCTATGAATTTGAATGAAATTACGGACGTTACACGAAGTTACGGGAACAAACAGACAGACAGACAAACGTACGGACGGACAGAACGAAGTTATTATCTTTGATCACCTGCCTAATTAAAGTCTCCCAGGGATTACATTCATTTCATTCTCTACCGCGACGACCCCATGAAAATATAAATATGATCTTTTTTCGAAATTTTCTTGTGTCTTTTTGTGAAAGGTCATTTTTTAAAATATATTCATATATTATTTGTGTGTTTTCTGTTAACACAAGATCAAATGGAAACAAACAAATGACGCAACAAACATCTCGCGTCCCCGTCTATTTACTTCCATGTCTTGCTTCCGAATAAATTCTGGAACAATCCCTCTTCCAGCAGGACCGATCGGGGGACGTTTATTTTTATGTCTCGTGAATGCGGAATTGATCTCTCGGTTTAGTTATTACGGGAACAGCGCTGTTTGCTGTATGAAGACGTCCATCCCGCAGCGGGCGGCCATTCATCACGCCGGGGATTTGATCCAGCTATTATGACCTCACTTAGTCATCATGAGAGAATATGTATAAGGACAGAAAAACGGAGTATAAATTTCCTCACAATTTTACCACAGAATTTTTAGACAACAAATGTTATTATCCATGTAAAACTATGTCTAAAGTATATTTTATTTTCTTCTTCAAATTTTAGGAAATCACTTTGATGCACAATTTTAATACATAAATAAAAACTTAAACATATCATTTAATTATCTAAAGTTGTCATACATCATGCGAATTATGAATACACAACGGAATTAATTTATTTGGATTAGGTATTCGAGGTTACATTTCTGTAAGTATGAGTTTTAATTATTTTCACGAAACTCGACAAAATAACCGCTAATGATCTGTGTGGGTTTTTACTTTTATTAAGATTTCTTTTCTTTTGAGCATAAAGTTTTAATAAATAATTTTAACCCATTAAACGTCGCTACCAGTTCTCGTTGTTCGATTTTCATGAAATTTGAGAATATGTTCTAAAACTATACCTTTAAGAAAATTTCGTCAAAAAAATATGGAAAAATCTTTTAATTTGGAAAATTTGAGGTGTTGCATTTTCGCAACGTCGGCGAAATAGGGGGGTAAACGATAAAGGTATGAAACAAAACATGTACAGTTTTAGGACATTTATTTCTCAAGATTTTTATATACTATTAAGAAAAAAATATATTTGCTTAATAACTAAACATATTACTAACTTATGGAGATAAAACGTAAACTGGATATATAAAACTTATGACTAAACAATAAAAACATATAAACATATTTACGTGATTTTAGTGATTCTATTTTCCTTTGTGGTACTTTTCATGACATTTATGATGTAACGCGACATTGCACAGTTCACATATAAAATATGTTTGGGAACTGAAAACTGAACTGAAAAAACTGAAAAAAAAAAGAACTGAAAAAAACCCTGCATCTTTTTCTGTTTTGATTTCTTTTCAAAAAATGTTGAGTGCCTGGATTTTGACCTGATGATGTTGAAAATCTAGATGGTTTTTTCCTACGCACAATAAGTTCGCTTTTGATGATTTCATAAATGTGGGTGCTATATGTTTTTTAAAATTTAAAAGGCACATATATTCTTCAGGATGAACCATTTGATAGAGTTTCCATGAATTACATACTGCCACATCACAGAAGTTTGAAAATATGGCCCACCACCACTTTATACCGCGAACTCTTATTCTGTAGATGGAAACAAAGTTATCCGTTAAATCAACTCCACCCATTAAACGATTATATTGTGTAACAGCATTAGGTTGAGTGATAGTTACATAGTTTTTTTTTTTAATAGTTGAGTAGGTACCTTGATATATTTTTAATTGGTTCAATCCCATCACAATTTGAAGCCACTGTAACTACAGCACTATCCTTTCATCGAACAACTACAATCACAGATTTCTTTTCAAATCTATAATCGAATTCACCCCTTTCCATTTTTTTAAATTTCTTTTGAGGATTTTAGCAATACAATATTCTTTAGAAGATTTTCTCTTATTGTGTCAGTGGCGAAAAACAAATTGTTCCTCAAATATATCATAAGGGGGATAGATGTAAATAAATTATCAAAATAAACAATGTGGTGAGCTGGATTTTCTAAAGTCCCGTCACATTTCCTCCAATACCCAAATTATACATGTTTGAAGGCTCTACAGTTTCCCCGTATATAGATCAAAAGCATAAATGTATCCATCTGACGAAGCTCATGTCCAAGACTTGGCTGTAATTTGGACCATTGCATTTTCCTTGGCACAGAAGTTAAACACTGAGATGTTGAAGTTTTACTCACCAACCTTTTTGAATTTACTTCCAAGGTTCCTGCTTTATCCTTGAATACATGGTTATATATATCGTCTTCGTGTAAATCACTATCATCAAAGTCCTCTTCGTCGGTAAGTTCGGAAACTTCAGGAGGTAAAATAGCTACATCTGGAATGTCTTCTTCTTCTTTACTATCAACATTCCAGTTCTGTGCAATAAAATTAGCAGCCTCTTGTGCAGTAACAAAATCTTTTTTATTCATTCTAAAGCCAAATTTACGATATTAAAATTCGTTGATGGCATTCGTGCGAAAAATATTGGAATGGATTTTACCCCCACATTTCGCTGACGTTGCACTGACGCAACGGCCAAATAGTTCGTATTATATTTGCACTTTATAAGTTTTTTATTTTTACAAAAACTATTCATTATTAAATTTCATATAATTTTTGTTAAGAAATGTTAAAAAAATATTAAAATATTTTGCAATATCTTAAAAATATAATGTATTCAAAAACAGCTTACCTGAGTGTCGCGTCGTGTCCTTTTTTGAAGACCTCTGAATTGTAACTTAATATAATATATTTATACCTGAACCTATTTAAGGGTGTAATAAGACCTTGACAATACACACCTAAGCTAATTACGGAAATTCCTTACCGAATTCTCAGAATATGACCTGTTCAAATAACCGTTGCGCTGCCGCAACGTCAGCGAAAAATGGGTTAAATACGTTATACTTCTACCGCGCGTAAATAAGTACACGAATGATTTTTTTTAAATAATATTGCAAACACAGGATACGTGTCACATTATTTTTTTTTGTTTGAAATTATACTATATGCAATAAAAATAGGACAAACTAACAAAATTCATTGCAGTTAAGCACAATCCGTTTAGCCATACAGGATTGGGAACAGGTTGTCTATCTAATCAGTAGTTATAATAAAAGTTAAGAAAGAAACATATATTTGAACAAAAACGAGTAATTTAATTGGTTAAAAACGCAAATATCTATGCTTTTTACACAACAATTACTATTATTAAAGAGTTAAAGTTGTTATTACGGTCGTTAGACATATTTAACTGTAACTGGTACATAGGAAAAACCAAACGCAATATCGCTACACGTTTAGGAACATATTAGAGCAATTAAAAACAACAACTCCAATTTATCGGCAATCTGCGAACATGCCCGAAGGGAATCTCTGACACTTCATCAGATTTGACAAGACAAAAATCTTATCAACAGAACCGCGCCATATACCCAGATTAGTGAGGGAGTCCATTGATATATACAAACATCCCAATTTCAATAGAGATGGCAGTTACAAACTATCAAGTATTTGGCGCCCTGTTCTTACGACATTGATTCAACCTTTAAGAGACGTCGCAGAAAAGCCCGAAGATGTAATATTGCACACTGGCGACCTCTATTGTAGAAGAAGTGAACACTCCACAACAAAGTGCATATAATTTACGCCTTCTACCTTCACGGGTAAAGGTCGTCCTCCTGATGACGTTGAATATGAATTCAACGAAACGTCGAGAATCGCTTCTCGGAAAAACATTCTCAACCAGTTACAGTTAAATTACTATTATTACTGAACGAACAACTGACCGTTAGAATACATCATATCAAAAAAATCGACACCCTTCGTGTCGTCACGTATCCAGAAATGTTTTAAAATTCCTTCGAAAATGACGAAAAAATTCCGTTTTCCGCCGCAGGAAAGCGGTAGGGAACGAAAGAATAATGATTTAATATTTTCTGTCACATTCGCTGTTTGATGCATTGCTTGGAAAATGTTTCGCCGTACAAGAAACATATAAATCTTTCCGAGCCGATGCATTTTCTTTTGATTTAAACTGCCGACACTTTGTTCTTTTTTGCGAGATTTATGCTCTACACCGCGAAGATTCCACGTTACATTTTTATGTTACTAGTTTAAAGGCGACTTGGGACGTTAAGCGTGTTGTATAAAATATTAAAATATACAAAGTTATTGCAATATGAAATGGTATGAATAAAATGTATGCAGGGGCGTGCAGTGAGAACAAGAAACGTGACTTTTTTCTAAGCAAATATTTTGAAAAGAAACCCAAATTAGAGATAATATCTCGTAATATTGCAATAATTAACATATTGTAATAAGGCTAGAATGATTCACGCTTTTATTTCAAGTGAGAGCTGTTTGAATTGATCAAAACACTATCGAAGATTCTAGAGTGGCATAGCGTAATCAACGGCTTTCGGGAAGCATCGAAAAAAATCTATAAAAGCCTGGAAGCAACGAAAAAGTTCTCTTAAACACTTGAAACGCCTAGAAGGTTCGATATCAGCATTGGCCAGATATAAATACGGGCCAAGCCGCGCGCGAGTTTTTGTTGTTCTAGAGCTCTTAACAGCAAAACCAATGCAAAGAGAGTCGCGGGCTGTGGAGGCTAGGGTAGCCAACCGAGCGATAATTCGACAGCGAATAATCTGGAAAAGTTCTAACGTAGCGAAATAAACCAAAGCGAATAATACGTGTGGAAACTGGATGGAATGTTCTAGTGAATATTGAATAATATGTTAAAGCGATAATAAAGTGTCTATGTACGAGTGATAAATTACGAAACAATTAAATTTAAAGAAAAGAGTTGAATTTATTAGCGTCAAGTGACTTCGTACATTAAATAATTTAATAATCAGTAATTAATAAATCCGTAATTAAATTCCAGCGTTATCAATTATTCCTGCCGTAGCCACGACACGTGACAATATTATAAGGATTTTAATATTAAATAATTTTCTTCCAGATAAATATTTCATTTCGATTTTTTTTTTCAAAATAAAAGTCATGCTTCTTGTTCTCACTGCCCGCCCCTGCACACATGCATCTATTTATTCTTCAATATTTTATACAATCTTGTATAGCGTGTTCTTTTTAGAGATATAGAACATAACAACAAAGACAAACACGTGAAAGTTGCGGTAATGGCTATGGTGTTGGCTTTATTGGAAAGATAATTTTATTTCGCTTAAGTCGATTATCTGCTGCCATAAACTGCACATCGGTCGCTATGAGGCTTCAACCAGTTTTGAAAATATTATTTATTATCGAATATTAAAATATTGTTCAATATACTACGGTAAATTTTAACTTATTAATTCAAATAAATACTCGATAAGACATATTTTCCAAATTAAATAAATAATTATTAGTCATAATTTGGTAACTTAAAAACACATCACTTTAATTGTCAACGACAATTATATGCAACATTTGCGAGTTACTAGCTGATACTAAATTAAAATCAGGGGAATTAAACTTCTATTGCGTGCTTTGGAAATGGTGCGAACAAAATCTCTAAATAATAAGCAATATTTAATCTGTATTTATCTATACACTATGAATTTCCTATCACATAGTTATATGCGTACACGTCTAAGATATTGCTATGTTTATCTGGGATCTAACTGAGAATGCGGGCGATATCGCTGCTACATAACGCATATATTGTGCATAGGATTATTTGATTATTCTCCATATTTCTAGTGAAATAGCCCAGTTGATTCTTGTGAGCCGTTTGAGAGACTTTGATAATGGGCAGTTACCATTGACATTTTATATATATATATATATATTATAATGAAGGTTTTCACGGGTGTTAGAAATGTTAGTATTAATTTCTTTGGGGGTAACCCGCGTCAAAATCTGGTCCTCAGAAGGACCATTCGTCAACCGACGTTTCGCCTGAATTACAACAGGCATCTTCAGGTTGTCTTGTTAATAAATTTCCGTCACGAGGGGCAGTGCGTACACGTCCGTTCGTATCGGAAGCTTATTACCAAGTGAGGTCTGGTAAGTCAAAGTCTAAATTTGGGTACTGTGGTCATTATTGGCCTTAATGATTTTTGGTAATTTTGTATTAAATATTGGGTATTCCCGTCCATTGCTGGCCTTAATGGCGTTTGTTTGGCTCCTTGTGATGCGCTTTGTACTCGTTGTTGCTTCTATTGTGTCGGTTGTTATATTTAATTGATTTTTGCGCGCTAATATATTATTTTTACTAAGATATCTACTGTTGAATAAAATGCTTTTCCATGCCGTTGGGAGACGTATACCATCATCTCTTTTGTTGATAATATTTATTCTTTTATATATCTCTATAGCTTCTCTAAATATCCTAAATGTTTCATTTTGGACGTTCGCTATTATTCGTGTATTATTAAAGTCTATGCTGTGGCCTTCTTCGAGCGTGTGTTGGACAAGCGACGATGTTAGTTTTTTGTTGGTCATATCAACTCTATGTTCAGCAACCCTAGCAGATATCTTTCTGTTGCTTTTTCCAACATATGTCTGGTCGCACGATCCACATGGTATTTCGTATACACCATGGGACTCTAGGTGTATTTTGTCTTTTACACTGCGTAGAAGGCTAGATATTTTGTTTTCAGTCCTAAATATCGTTCTTATGTTATATTTTCTAAGTAGACGGCTGAGTTTATCTGTTGTCCCTCTTATATATGGTAAAAAGGCTGTTGATAAAGGTTTTTCCGTAATATCTTTAACTGTTTTATTTCTATTTTCAATGTCCGACTGGCGTTTAACTACTTTGTTAACTATTTGTTTATATATATATATATATATATATTATATATATTATATAATATTATATATATATTATATTATCTCTTCATTATGTAAATAAAAATTTGTGTAAAATTTAATAAAAGTCTGAAAGTTAAATTAAGACATCTAAAAAACTAACAAAATTATAGAATTTCTAATTTGAGTTTTATATTAATTATTTTGTTTATTCCGATGGAGTCGCGTGACGACACAGTCGACTTCCAAGTCTACTACACTAACTTTAGTATTTTTTTCTCTGTTATTTATTGACACATTTCAATAATTTTTTCACCAATTTAATAGTTTTTATCTATATTTTAGTTAAATGTTACAACACGTTATATTATCAGCACCATGAAACTTCTCCATTATTTGAATTAATAGTTTTATTTGATTTATCGCTTTTATATACGATTAATAAATTTATTTGAATAATTGCACGTATTGTACGCACTCGTTAGATTTATCGAACACATTAATTTCAATAGTCCTGCATCCATGGATAAAAAATCCAAAATACAAGATATATCGCACATACGCAACGAATTACATTTTTGTTGTCTAAAAAAGAAAATGAAAATATACACTTCATTCATTCACAATTAGTACACATTATGAATTCAGTCACAATTATATTATAATAACAACGTCAGCAAACAGAAATAAATAACAATAACAGCGACTAGATCATATTTTATGCAATTTATTATTCACTTTCTTCGAAAAAACATAATGTTTTGGTGTGCCCGGTAAATACTTAGAGATTGTTATTATTTTATTGAATATACTAGCTGTAAATGTAAATATGACGAAATATTGGTTAGCATATCTGCTAAGCCCTGGTATACACAGTATATTTTTGGCATCCACGGAGAGGCGGCCGTAGCAACATGCGTGAAGCGGCCGGTTCGGGTATTTTAGCCGTGAATTCGAACGAAATTACGAACGTTACGCGAAGTTACGGCGACAGATAGACGGACGGATGGAAAGACAACGAAATTATTATGTTTGATCAGCTGTGCAGGCGCGGCTTCGCACGCGCAGATTGTTAATAATTTTTAGTCATATTTGATCAATTTTTGTATTATCCTTTACGTATCTGTACCTATCTGAACTTTTTGAGTTAAAAAATTTCTCTAAAGAAAGTATTTACAACATGCGTTAAGCGGCTGGTTCGGGTTTTTTAAGCCGTGAATTTGAACGAAATTACGGAAGTTAAGTTAATGATATTTCATAAGTATATTATCAAATATGAGCTATGTATTTTGTATATTTACAGATATATTCACTCAATTATTGGCAACGTCAAGTCAGTTTACAACAATGTGACTAAAGAGGTATTACTTCAATTACCATTACACAATCCAAAGTATCCTCAGTTCTTCCCAGTTCCCAGAATAATAATAACATCTAAAGTACATATACGTATGTCCGATCTTATTGGGATAAACATCCGGTATCCGTGTGCCAAGCGAAACTGGCTTTTAAGAAAGAAGGGAGGTTCCGGCCGCGGCTGTATCTGCACCCCTAATCCCTCCGTGCATCCAGCCCCGGGTTCCGCAGAACAGAACGTCGACCGTCACAAAGAGTTGTGCAATTTTAACGAATTGTTCGCTCACATTTCAAAGCTTCGGGCTTCCCTTGCGAGGCGGAGGAAAAGAAAGTTGTTGTACGATAATTGAAGGTATATTTTATAAAGCTTTAGAATGTCTAGGCCGAGACGGGGGTTTTAAGGACGCTTTCTGAAAGCACGAAATGCAAAAATCCCTTACCTCTCCCTCGAAAATACTTTTTGTTTAAAACCTTTGTGATTTTTCCCGGGGAAAAAACGAAAATGCTTTCAAGTTTGTACGCAAGTAGGTATCGGAAACTTCTTACTCCACCTTGAAAAACATCATTTTAAACGTCAAAACGGGTAATCGAAGGTTTCCCCATAAAGCGTACACTTAGGCAATGACTTTCGTATTCCAGTAACAATTTTTAGAATGCTTCTCGATTTTCATGAAAATATTCGGTGTTAAATAAGCTACTTACTTACATCTTTTATTTTTCTTATATAAAAAAGGAAAACCTACATATTATTTGTTTACAAATATTTCATTTTGTTGTAATTTTGTTGCTTCTTGAATTTCAGACATATTTATTTTAATTTGTTGTAGTTTTATTGATTGTTGAATTTCATATTTGATTTGATAACTATTATTTCATTTGATGTAATTTTGTTATACTTTATGTTATTCACTTAATGTTTTATTTTTCTTTATATATCACTTTATTAATTTTTTTTGATAGAATTATATCTTATCTCCCTTTTTTATTATTACCTATCAATCTATACATCTTTATATACATTGTTTTTTTTAAAGGTACGTTGTACCGTGTATTAAATAAATAAATAAACATATTATTAATTTATAACTAACTTTGTACTATACGCAAGTTGAGTTATTTTGTCACTTATATACTCGTATGTATAATAGTTTCAAGAACAGCAGTCATCATTAGTTAGTTCTTCTAATCATTAGGTAAATTTAATATCTTATAAATTTTCTTCTTCTATCAACAGCTTCATTCAAAATCAAAGTGGTTAAGCATGTTTATTTCTATTATTTAATTATTTTATTCACATATGTTCTTGAGTTTGAGATTGAATTTGGATGTCAAAGATAGTGTATAAAAGTGAAGCCTGAATACAATGATAAAAGTAGACGGAGCAAAAATGCAGTCGCCTAGGATGAAGAACTTAGGAGATAATCTAGAGATAATCTAGAATATATGTGCATATAACAAAGAAAGGGTTGCTGGAGTAGTTTGGTTTTGTTGAACATAAAAATAAGGGGAGAATGTCAAAAAATATAATATATGAAGTGAGAGAAGCAAAAAGTAATATGAACACAAGACATCCCCAAAAAGTTGCAGAGAGTGCGTGTGGCGTAAGAAGTGGAAGGTGCAAGAGTAATATCCCATGATAGAAAAATGTGGCGCTTTGTCTCTATGCCAATTCATACAAGATAATGGGAAGATAGTAAAGTTAGTAAGACAGATAACCAAAGCTGGAGAGAGCGAGAATAAATGTTTTGGAGTTTTTAAATAGTTGTAATTAATATTTAAAAGTCTTTTGGGTGTTTATAGGGCTTACTACCTATTGTTATCGACGAACCTGACTTAGGTGCTCACTGTGATTAAAATTTGTAGATGGCGGTAGTAAATCAATGTCAAATCGCGTGTATTGCGTACTCGCACTGGCTTAAATGAGATCGAAAGTTTAAATATTCATTGTCAACTATAATTCAAGTTGATAGAATCGGCCCTTAGACTGATGATTGTCTCGCTCACACATTGTCTACCAGCCCGCGCTTCCAACACAACACCGTAACGACCGACTCAATCAGAGTTGCACCTACATACGCCATAATATTCATCTTCATCTTAAAAATATGGATACTTAATGGTGAGAGATACAGCAATAATCCAGATGCCTCCTGGTTTCTGTTGTCTCCAACGTTCGCCTCGTTTATTTTATAGTCTCCTGGTTGATACGTTTCATATGACAAACTATCTCAATGACCCTTTCTTTTTCTTTTTACGCATTCAGTCCTTATCTGTTCATTCTTCTCTCTAACCTACAATTTTTTCTACGATTTAACTGCATTATCTTCATAACAATTATTATTATCTTGCTACCAAGATTACTTATTTCGGTAACATGAATTTTTGGTCGAACTCTTTCTGTAAAAATTTATAGTATTCTTTTACCTACCTACTAATATTTCTTGCATTTTTTTAAACAAGTCAAAAATTTAATTATAGAGCAATAAAATATGGACATTTGTATTTGTGACAAAAGTATTAAATAAAGTATGATAAGTTATTTTTGTAGAATGAAGATAATATACACAAAAATCGAAGTAGTGGTATCAATGTACGATATTATGTTCAACATTGCGAAAATATCATAATCACAAAATTAGGCGTTTGCGTGTGGGTGGTGCCCGCATAATTTAGGTACATTTGGGCTCTAGAATTAATATGCCATTAAAGTTAATCGATAAGGTAACCTTACACTTTACATGCAGGTATCTTAGGGGCTGTATATACTCGCCCCAAGCGTGTGAAGTATAGCGGTGAAGCCTCCGGGTAGATTCAATCAATTTTTGATATTCCAGCAATTCATCTTCTTCTTCGCGCGTAGGATATTGGACACTGAGCCATTTTCTGAGGCTGTTAAGATATATAAATAATAATATACTTTTACACACGCTCGTAAAATTGGAAACGATCTAAGGCAAACACCAAATACATAGTGATTGGCTGCATCCAGCAAATACCTAAAGGTAATTATATTTGGAAATCAAAAGTATACAATGATTCACATACTTTGGATCTCTTACATAATATTTATTATTAACAGCAAGATAGCAATAATAGTTAAATAAAGTTTTTATTTATTTACCAAGGTTACTGGACAAAAATTTAGTAAGAACTTTTTCTTCTTCTTCTTTTGTTAGATCCTTGATCCGTGTTGGAGCACTGGTAGTTAGAGCACTTTTTTTTAAATTCACAGTAACTACATGCATCTAGAAAATTTTTCACATTTACTATCCAATTTTTTAATTTTTAAACACTTTTTATTGCGTTGTTTCTATCGCGTATTCCGCTCAATTTCACACGTAAGTACTCGTCCAATATCTGTCACACTTACACGTGCAGATAGTACCGCTTATGCTACGATTTATCGCTATTAATGTCGCGTTTATAATCTCTCTTATCAAACGCCGAACGATGACTTTCCCGCACGGTACTTTTACCGCATTTTTATACAAAACGTGTTGGTTTCGCCATGCCTCTAGAACCTTCATCACATTTCTAGATTTTTCTCTATTCCAGCCGATTCCAGATTATTTCTGAGTGTTATGGAGTGTTCAAGAGACTTTGATAGTGCTTAATTCCTCTGGATTCTATCATCTCCTTATAATATAATAGACAAATGCATAGGAAGCGTGAATTTTTGTTATTCAGAAACACCAATGTTATGTTTGTAAAGTATAACTTTGGTGTTTCTAAATAAATAAACTACCTTGAAAAACAACTATCAATCAGCAAACTTGGAGAATGCCGTACTTAAAATGATTATCTGGTAAATGTAATAGTTTTATAAATAACTTAGGTATATTAATTACATTTTATCTCAATCAGAACAAATTATTCATTTATGTATTTCTCGGAAGTATAATTTTTATTCAATTTCAAAAAACAATTAATAATTATTTTAAATTGCTTATTCATGCCAACGCAATACGGAATAAGCTTGAATTTAGTATAGAATGGGAAAAATGGACGTAGTGATTATTAAAACATAATAAAAAAAATTAATAAATATATATGTTTTCTAAATTAAATTTGGCAATTCTTTATATTCCTCCTTATTTATCAGCCGCGACAGCTATGTTAACTAAATGACTATGTCACAGAAATTTAATTTTTTGACCAAAGATGGCTCCAGCAAAGGTCCTTCAAAAATTTGAAAGAAGGCAGATAAAGAACATATTATATTATATTCAACTTTTAAAAATTTGATCATTTTGTTCTTTGATTTGTTGATCCACGGGATACTGATGATATGGGGTTAGATATGGAGTTAGTTTATTAGATATGAGATGATGAGATTAGTCCCATCTTCCGTTTAAGTAGCTTTGTCTCTGTGAGTCAAAGTCATAATGCATCTTTACTAATGATTATCCCTCTGTAGACAAATTTCAAAAATTGTGTTCGTTGAACAAACATATAAAAATATCATTGAAAGATTTGGCAGATACTTCGTGGTGCAATATTACAATTTAAAATTTGTTTTATAAAAATTTTTAGTACACACACAATATGAGTTATTTAATTAATACTTTAATATAATATCACATTTCGGTCCATTTAACCAATTCTAGAGCTTTTTGCGGAACGAAATACCCCTCCCCACCGCACGCCTCCCTGAGCTACCCGATTAGATTGATAAATTTTGAATTTGAGTTAGTTATCATCTATACCTGATGATGAGAGGAACTGGTCCTCTCGAAATTATAGTAGTAATTTAATAACTCATATTTTGTGTGTGTACTACAAAGTAAAAAAATCATATTTTTATATAAACAACTAACTTGGTGGCATTTAATGTAACAAATAAAATAAAAAAACTTTTATTTAATAAAATTACATGGTTTGGCTTGCTCTAAGGCTAAGGCAAGTGAAACAATTTAAAACAAACGAACTATGAATGTTGGAAGGTCTTTTCCAGAGAGTAATTTATGTAGCTGTCATCAGAGAAATACGACGTAATTCTGTTAAAATTTTAAAAATATAAAAATTTAAAGCAAATTTTTATTTTGTAGAGATACTAAATGTAACCCGTTAAAAATGACGGCGCTTTTACATACCGGTTCCCAAGAATAAGTATTTACTTATATATAGCCAACATCCATGAAATAATAATAATGACTTTTATTAAAATATTCTAACATTTTTTATTATATTTTCCCTGCCTTCAGTTAAGGGTAGGTACTATTCTAAACCGGCAGTTACTAAACTAAACTCTAGTTACGGTCGCTTTATTTCGTTTTTTAGCCGCGAATTCGAACGAAATTACGAACTTTACATAAAATTACGGGGACAGACAGACAGACAGACGGACGGATGGATGGAAGGTCGAACGGAGAGACAGACAAACAACGAAATTATTATGTTTGATGATGAAGATTAAGAGAAAATTCAACCTTTATTCAATTTATTTTTCGTCTAACCCTATAATCAATTTTTTTTTCATCTGTAAACGTTTTATTTTTAGACCATGTATTTTTTGCCTGTCCATTTTAGAACTACAATTTTTTTTTGATGAGGTAATCAATGTAAGTTTTCAATTCCAAAACAATATGTGTCACTTCTTTCTATTAACTCGCTACATCTGATATTTACCTAAATATCAAAATTTTTAACGAAAATGACGTGAACACATTAGAACATCATTAATTAAGATTAATTTTGGAAGTCTCAAAGAGACGAAGCTATTTGAATAGAAATCATGTATAGACTAACCTAGGGCTTATGACCTGTACGAGCTGGCTTAAGTGATCACTTTATACAATGCAACGTATACCAATTCCACCGCGAAAACATCCACGCATTATCAACATTTTTAAAGTAATATATACGCTCTAAATCAGTTTCTTTCATAATTAGGAATGGACTATGCTAGAGACATCTATAGTTCTTCATATCACATAGAATACATAAATTTGACGGCTGGTAATGATACCTTTATATTTTTATCTTAACTAATAAACTCGAGTGTATGGGAGGATTATTTAAAAGCCAAATTAGAAGTAGAAGTTTTTTATTAAACAGAAACCATTTTTTCGCTTCAACAGGCCACGAGGCCCAATTATAGAAGCAAAACACATCACAAAACACCCAGACTTGAGTAAATCACATAGATTAATTGTAACCTCACCGAGAATCTAACGCGGAGCTCTCAGTGTAGGAAGCCAGTGTCATGCCCACTGGGCTACGAGAACCGTCATTTGAAACGCGTAGTCAATGTTATAATACGTCTCTCTCCATATTCAAGGATTAGACTTCCTTTTTAAACTGCTAACAACGATATATTGAACCATTTAACTCCCAAGTTCATATATATTGTGACATGGTAGGTCGTTCTTAAGTATGCTATTTTTTCTATGTTGGCATGGTGAAGACAATTTACACACAGTCTGAAACATCTAAAACTGCCTATAACAATCCGGGGTGATCTGCGGCCTTCAGAAAACGTCTGTAAACGTCTAAAAACATCTAGAAAAGTCTAGAAGTTACGAGGACCTTCTATAAACACTAGAATGATCCATAAAGTATGAAAGTATTGGACATATTCGGATGTAAATACACCTCCAGCCGCAGAGCGGAGAGTAGTCGCGTTTGACAGGCGAAAACAGTGCGAAGTCGGCTACGACCGAGGCCGGGTTGGCCGGGTGCGATAGTTGAAGCGACAGTTATCGAGCGAATAATCGAAGTACTTACTTAAGTAGCAAAAGTGAGCGGGAATTGGATGAAATGTTCTAGTGAATGTTAAATACGTGTTACTCAGCGATAATTAAGTGTTCATAAGCGTTAAGTTTAACTCGTTTTAATTGACCTTGAACATTGTAGTTAATTAATTCGTAATTAGCTAATTAATTTCCATTCACTGTTTTCATTTATTCCTCCTGCAGACACGACACGTGAAAATATAATCCAAAATAATTATCCGTATAAGTAATAAAAAACCCCTAAAAACAAAGTTTTTATTATACTCCCTTTCTCATTGAAACAGGTTTCATGCCTACTCCACGCATCGGGCTCGAAAATTAAACAATATATAAATCGTTAAAATTTCGAAAAATCCAAAGTTATACAATAATTATTAAATTTTTTAAACGAAAATTTGTAAGATCATTTTTATTATCACCACGAGTCTGCCTGCAAAGTTTCAGCTAGATTGGATCACGGGAAAAGGGTTAAAAATCCAAAGTTTTTTCGGCAGACAAGCAGACGCTACGAGTTAAAAGAAAGGGAGTAAACATATACTTTGTTTTCATACTTTATATTATTTGTTGAAAATACCAACATGCTTCGTAGCTAGGAGTCCCTTCGTCAGGATAGATGTTAATAATTATCTCTCTGTGAACACACTTCATTAATTGTATTCTCAGAACACACGTATAAAAATATTCTAAAAATCAGTCACACAAACATATATACAGAGCTGAACCATTTACCTAAAATTCCTGACACGTCGTAATATCATATTGCTACGCACTTAAGGAATTTCGAAAATCTTACGAATCGCTTTGAAGCCGTGATACTGAAACTATTGCTAATTAATAACTAGGGAACTCAGTTACAGTCTATAAATTTTCTTTCACTCAAAGGCAATAAATTACCCGCAGACTTAGGCTCACTGGGAGTAACTTTGTGCGGGATAAAGTAGTATCTAAGACACGGATTTAGCTAATCCATTCAAAGACGATCGACATTTAGGGATGTGGATTTGTGGTCCAGAGCTTAACCCCATTAACGCGATGAATTATGTAATAAGTGCTGTTTGAATATCCCGTTTTTCATTCCAAAGGTTCCAGATTTATGGTGCGCAATTTTGTGCTGTTTTAGCATTATTTTTAGGACGAAAAAAGGCCTTCCCCCTTATTTTCAAAGCTGCTTTCAGTGTAATAAAAGCTTAACTAGACCACGGCAATGTCTCGAAGGTATTTTTATAGTTTGAGACATTACCTTTCGCGTCATTTGCTTTGTATAACGTTGCTAGAATTTGCACAAGTGTGATTAGTTTTTTGTTTTACTCAATATTATACAAAATTTAATTTATAATGTTTGTTTCATGCGCATTAATATAATTATATTTTTAGAAAATTAGGTGCTTATACTTATGTACGCACGTAACAATTAATATTTCTTTCATATGTAAAAAAAAATACGTACTATGTTGCAAAACAAGAATTGCCATCGAAGACAGTTTTTTCCGTCAAATGATAAAAAATCTATGGCGGTATAAATTGATAAACAGATTCAAATAGAAAATAGACAACAATAAAAGCGCCTGAAGATTTTCATAACATCATTTTCAAAAATTATGTCGTCACTTATATATAAGAATTGCTGTTGGTTAAATATTACTCAAAAAACCGCTATCATGGCTTTTGATTAGCGATTTGTGACTTCACGGTGTGAAAATATTCCCGTTGCATGATGCGCACGCATTTCGTTGCATCCTTAAATTTCATTCTCAATGCTTCTAAATAATTTTAAAATGAAAATTACTAATATAATATGTTAAAAATAAATACTAATTTAACAGTGGTGATAAGTACATGCTATTCTAGATACTGGATTGCTATTCGTAATTGTTTTTTTATATTACTAGTTGCAACCCATCAAAAATGATGGAACATTGGTACATGTATAAGTCCTAGTATACATTTATAGCATATTTTTGGTGGTCCAAGGAGAGGCGGCCGAGGCAGCAAGCGTGAAGCGGCCGGTTCGGGTTTGGTGACCCGATTCAAGCCCCATCTCCGGCCGTTTAATTTGTTTTTTAGCCGTGAATTCGATCGAATTTAAGGACGTTACACGAAGTTACGGGGACAGACAGACAAACGGATGAACAGACGGACAGAGACGAAATTATTATGGTTGATTGCAAACATTTTATATTTATTTTTAATATCGTTTATTTAAACATTGTAAACATAGTCTAAATTGCTTCTCCACATTATAAAATGTGTTAAAAATAATTTTTACCTTAGAGAAATTAGTGATTGTCTCTAAAATTATGGAAATAATAATATTCTATGTAAGGTAAAGTAACTAAATTATTAATTGAAACAAATAAACGATCATGAATAATAATATAATTCAGCAGATGAATCAATAATATAAATAACTACACAGCTGTGCCCGCGCGCCTTCCCACGTAAATTTTAGTAACTTTTAGTAACATATTTTATAAATTTGTGTTGACATATAAATATATGTCGTCGAGAATTTTATGTATTTTTTTATGTTCTACAACTTCTCTATAGAAAGTACTTAAATATCTCTCACCATTAAGGCAGTTTTCGTAAAAAACTCATCGCTCGACCATTTTTCCTTCAACTTTAGTTGCAAAATAGGTTACAATAAAAAGCTCTTTTATTTTAACGACATAATATATAGTTTATGTTTACCCTGAAAGTCCATTCCAAATATTACTGAAAGAATTTCTGAAATCGGATGAGTAGTTTCGATGATTACCTTATACATCCACACATCCATGTATTAATTTAAAACGATTTATGTGATGTCCGTAAACAACATTTATTTTGACTAAAATCAGCATGTGATGTTTAAATATTTGATTTAAAAAATAATATTAAAACGTGTTCATATTCATATTAATTTAACTACGTGTTTCCCTACAATTACTCACAGGAATGGCGTTTTTTGCTAAACGAATAACGTTAAACTTTATGTACGCGCATATTATTTAGTAGATCTTTTTTTCGCAGTAAGCGTGTTAAGTATCGCGTCTGAAATTTCATACGAAACCAAAATACATCCATTCGCGTAGAGCTCATAATATTCCTCCCTAAGCGAGAGCGACTTTCGTAAGTAGTTTCATGTCGTGGAAGCCGCACAAGTATGAAGGTAAATATTTGACATGGGTTTACTAATCACATGTACGCCAGGGTGCAACCTACGTAGTATTCATATAGCTTTGATTTAGCTTGCTTGCTCTAAGGAAGTAATATATACTTCTATAGTTCACATAACACTGCGCTAATGAGACGGCATTAATTACTTATTCAGATATTAATTTAATTCAGTGAATTTTCCTTTATTTGTGAATAAATCTAGAAACTAATCAAAAGGCATGTTCTGTATAAGGACATTATGATGAAAGCATTTCAGGCTGTTTGGCGACAACCTAGATATTAAAAAAAGAAACAAGCGAGCCTTAAAGTAGTCGTACATGATGTGTAATATTTGACATCTCACAATTAAAAATATCAATTGAGCAGCAACAGAAATTTACATCAAAATTTAAAAAAGCCTACGCGAGAACTGCGATTATTTTAGGTAGGTACCGTATCTACATACGCATTTTAATTTTGAAATGTATTTTGCAATATGTTTTTATTTATTTTCATAAATGGCGGTAGTGTGCCGCCATACATATTGTTTGAAAACTTTGAATAAATACTTTAAAATAATCACGTAAATTACGGTAGTTTTTATTTACATTAATGTAAAAAAAAGTATTTATTGGATAGTTTCGAAGATATTATTATTCTCTAATCGAAGATTCTATTAATGTACACTTTACTTATCTGTTAGTAAAAGCCGTACAGGTCGTAAATAAATAATATTAAAAAAATATATATAAACCAAAATATATCAAAGATACAACATCCATACGCTTGACACCATCCACGCAGCATATATACAAAATCAGAAGCGTTGGCTGTTGGAAGTGTGCGTCTTCGCTGTGATTGCATTTGCTGGACATCGATTTATTTATAAACAATGATTTTTTTGTCAAATGAAATTTCGCGCGTCTTATTTCCTGTTACGCATTTCCGTCTATTTTTACGAAATCACTGCCACAGATTGCAGGAAAGCGAGAGGAAACATGTTACACATCAAAAATGCACGTTTTTCATAATTTTGTGAGGTAGAGTGAAAATTAGCAAACAACAAGGAAGGATGGAAAGAGAAGGAAGAGGCCTATATCCGGCAGTGGAGAGACGAAGGCTGATGAAGAAGATTAAGAAGAAGAGTGAAAAAAAATATTTGATTCATTCCAGTATTCTTTAACATTGGAAATATAATTCTACATCATTGTTTTTATTCGTTTCAGATCATTCACTTACAAATCCACATATAAGGGACCTTATAGTAATTTAGTGGTTAAAACACTCACCTAGTGATCTCGTAGTCACGGTTTTCATTCTAGGAAACCATTCAGGAGACAAAAAATTTATTCCTATTTTCATAGAATAACTTTTTAGTTTAGTTTGAAAATAGTAAGAACAGAATAGAAGAAATAGTAACATGTGTTCCATGTATAAATCTTAATAAAAAAATTGTCGTGAATTTGATTAAGAATTGTGTCATTATAGAAATTAAAGTATATATATTTAATGAACAATTTAATAGTAAAATGAAGAAATTCGTCATTTTAATTTTTATTTCTAGACAAGTAATGGCAAATTAGTATTTGTTGTATTTTTTAAATTTGGTAAAATTTTATTAACTTTATTTACAAAGTTTATCTTAATCCAAATATTACAAGTGCGAGGTATGTCCTTATCTTTACTTAAAAAACTTGATAAAAAATTATAAAAAGTCGATCTCGATCTGCTTCGGTATTTTTCTTGCATTATTTTTTTTTGTTTTATTTTTTTCATTATGTATTTTCTCCATATAAATTCATAAAACAATCTTAAGTGAATGACACTGATGTTTATGCAGATTTTTGACTGTGCTCTGGTATTGTATTGAGTAATCTTGCGCCATACCAAATCACATACATAAATTATTTTGTATAATAATATGATAATGTGTGGATGTTCTTACGATAAAATTGGCGAAAGTTTCATTGTATAAAGTGATCACTTAAGCCAGCACTTAAAGGTTGTAAGCCCTGAGCCTTGGATAAACGTTTTTCATATAAAAATAGCTTCGCCTCTGTGAAATTTCTATAATTCATCATAACAAATCTTCTCTCCGCGGACGAAATCAATTAACTGTGTTCTTAGAACATACTTATAAATAAAAATATTTTTAATAATACATTTTCGTTTGTCATTTTATGTTTCAGTGTATTTTACTGAGCCAAGCCTTTAAAAGATGATCCTTTAACTGTTCCGGGATAGGGTGAGGCCTTTCTGCCCACCTTCCCAGAAATGTAAGCATCATGAAACATAAACCTACCATGCCTTATCAATTTCCTATACTTATAAGTCTTCTTGCATGCAAGGCTAGATGAGGTTGTTTTATTTGATCTGACCATATTGTAAGTTATCATTTTGCTCTGCTTTCAGCGATATCTTCACCTCAAAATGTAAGTCTATTATTAAAGCTGTGGTTATCGTTCCAGTTAAAGTAGATTTCATTTATTTTATGTTTATAGTGTTAACTTTGTGGTTGGACATAATTATTTATTTTAATTTAACAACTTTGTATTAACCACTTCACTACTAACTCTATGTCTACCGTATCGATACCACTGTATCTTCATCAGGATGGACGCAAACTATCTATTCATTACCTGTGAAAGCAAACAAATGAAATTTTGAACCGGGCATGGCTACAGCTGTAGTGAGGGTAATTGAGAAGTGGACGCCGAAATATGTCAAGTAACGGGCTATTCATAAAATTTGTCTATAAAATTTATAACTTTTCTGAATTCAAGAACCACCTTTTGGAAACAGGCCGCATGTTTAAAAAGGAAAACGGTATCGAGATTCTACGTATAAATAATAGAGGCCTTAGATTAGATAACTTAGAAATATTTAAAAAAAAATACCTGAACAGTAAAGCCAATATAATTAATAACCAGATCAATTTTATGAATAGCCAGTTATTTGAGATATTCCCCGTTTCAGCGTCCACTTCTCAATTGCCCCCACCATAGGTGGGCCACGCCCTGTTTTAAAATTGATTTGTTTGCTAGAATAGGTAATGAATAGTTAGTTTGCGTCCATCCTTATGAAGTTACAGTGGTATCGGTACAGAGTTACTAGATAAGTGGTAAATACAAAGTTTTTTTTTTTTTTTTTTATTCATCTTCATCTTGTTACATGACATAGGAGATGGAGCCGCTCATCTCACTAGGAAGAACCTGTGCCGAGATGAGTAGCTGAACAATATAGTGAGAACAAAAAATAATAAAGATATACAACAAAATACTATATAACTATAAGATTAATTAATTAATTAATTGAATATATAAATATAAAATGTGGATAATAAGTATATATTGTATAATACAAAAGCAATAGTGAAAGTTGTTAAATTAAAATTAATAAATTGCATTTCGCTATTTTATCTTGGATAGTTCATGAATTGTATAGTAAAGAGGAAGAAGTTTGACACTACAGACGGATTAACGTATATAACACACGCAAAACTGTTCCACGATCGAGTAACAGATAAAAAATAGTCGAATGTCATGAGCCATGAGATGAGATGGTAGAATCAGAAATAATAGCGAGTAATCGATTATTTTACACCACAATTTACACTAAATTGTAAATTGCTAGAAGAGTCTGGGATGGTCTACCAAATACTGGAAGCATATGCCCCAGTGCGACATAGCACATGTTATGCCCTCTCTTAGGAATTATTCAAAATCAACGCACGGTCCTAATACATAAAAAAATATTTTGTTAAGTAGTATTCCTTTATTTGACCCCCATCGCCGTAAATGCGTGAAAATACTATGTAATATATGCAAATCCTTCCTTTAATTACTATTTATACAGGTCGTAAGTATCTTTTATTCAAATCGGCATATTTGATATGTGTTATATAATTATTTTACTCAGGCGAGACTCTTAAATACGGATTAGCGTTTTAAATAGCACGTACGTCGTTCCGCGAGAACTCGGATTAATTCCTCAGATCTCTTTATTTATTCAAGAAATAAGATACTTAAGCAAATTGTGCGGTAAGGCAAACAACATGAATTCTGATATTAAAATAAATTAGTTTACGCAAATTTGGACGTGAATAAAATCAAGTGTCTTTGTTTATGTGGGACGTGTTGTTTCGGGAATTGTTTCGTCGAATGTAATTAGATTCACAATAGCTCAGAAAATATATTCATGTGAATGTGATATACAATGTTACTAAAAAGGCCTTACCGTTTGAATTTCAAAGAATCGTCTGAAGCAAGGCCTTTCAAATTAATCCAAAACCAGGGTCTTTAAATTCTTCAGACAAGGTCAATCAAATATTTTTAATTACCTTATTATAA
Organism: Agrypnia vestita; assembly: GCA_016648135.1. Lineage (NCBI taxonomy): Eukaryota > Metazoa > Arthropoda > Insecta > Trichoptera > Phryganeidae > Agrypnia > Agrypnia vestita. Next base: position 53,788 of record JADDOH010012772.1, read on the forward strand.
ATATGTCCTTAGGTTTTCACGGCCGTTCAGACTCTTCTGTGTATAGTTTTCTGGGATATTCTGCCGTGTGTGTGTGACCTCTCTGGCCAACGTTTCGGATCCCATTGCAGGGTCCATCATCAGGGCTGATGTGATGAGTGAGTGTTGAAGTGTAGGTTAAGTATTACCTTGCAATACCGTACCGAAGTCAGGGTGTCTCCAAGTTTGTGTTATGTTAAATACTGGATTGCAGTACCGTGTCGAAAGCAAGGTGTGTGTCTTCTTGTAGTGTTTTTATATATCTACTAACGGATGTCGGACTGTGCGGATCGTCTATTTGATTTATCCTGCAGCGCCGGATACCACGATGTTCTTAACTTAAGACCGTCATCCCTATTAATGTTTACCGGGTGCTTGTATATTTCGATTGCTTCTTTGACCAGGCGCGTGTGGTGACTTTTGGGCTTTCCTAAGATTTTTGGCTCAAATGAAAAATGGTGGCCCGTATCTAGAAAGTGCTCAGCCAATGCCGATTTTTCCGGGTGACCGAGTTTGCATGCTCTTTTACATTATGGATATAAGGCAAGAAAGCAATGAGCTGAGATCAAAGGGATTGCTTTCTTGCCTTATATCCATAATGTAACAGACAGGATTGCCAAAGCGCTCAAGAAACAGAATATTAAGACAGTGTTCGGCACAAACAACAAGGTTAAGGACCTCTTAAGACCAGCGAAGGATCGGGATCCCCTTGAGACCGACGGTGTTTATAGGCTCGATTGTCAAAATTGCGACAAAGTGTATGTGGGACAAACAGCACGCACGATTTCAAAGAGGGTTGATGAGCATAAAAGAGCATGCAAACTCGGTCACCCGGAAAAATCGGCATTGGCTGAGCACTTTCTAGATACGGGCCACCATTTTTCATTTGAGCCAAAAATCTTAGGAAAGCCCAAAAGTCACCACACGCGCCTAGTCAAAGAAGCAATTGAAATATACAAGCACCCGGTAAACATTAATAGGGATGACGGTCTTAAGTTAAGAACATCGTGGTATCCGGCGCTGCAGGATAAATCAAATAGACGATCCGCACAGTCCGACATCCGTTAGTAGATATATAAAACACTACAAGAAGACACACACCTTGCTTTCGACACGGTACTGCAATCCAGTATTTAACATAACACAAACTTGGAGACACCCTGACTTCGGTACGGTATTGCAAGGTAATACTTAACCTACACTTCAACACTCACTCATCACATCAGCCCTGATGATGGACCCTGCAATGGGATCCGAAACGTTGGCCAGAGAGGTCATACACACACGGCAGAATATCCCAGAAAACTATACCTTATTATATTTATTTATTTACTTATTTACGGGAAATGAACAGTACAAATAAAATCAGATTACACATGAATATTGAATAATATAGAGACCATCTTACAAGTTGCCCTTGAATTAATTTGTTATGTATTAACATATAGCAACATAACCTAAGTTATACAAAAAAAATAAAAATATTAGGTTAAAGTTAAGAACAAACCATGAAAGTCAAGAGTTAAAGGTTAAGGAGGAATCAGTAAAAAGAAGAGCGAAAGATATATATCTGATCAATACATCTGCATATACATATACGAGGTCTGGACAAAAGAAAAAAGATGAATTAAAAAAACGTTTATAATATTCAAGAATTTTAAATTCACAGGTTGTTGTTTTGAAGAGATCCAAGTCGCTGATTATAGTGTTGAACTAATTAGACGAGTTTTACTAATTAAAAGAATTTTGCCGAGAGTTGGCGTTACAGTGTGAAAGGCTTAAGGTCTCGACCAATCTAGTGGATCTTCCGGGTACTCTCAGGGAGATGAGCTGCAGCAATGCTGGGCAGTCATCTCAGAAGTAGCTTGTGTATGAAGAAATACAACATCAACAATATTTCTGTTGTTATGTTAAAGAAGGTCGCGGAATCTACGTTACTGATGTGAAATTTTTATTGAATTAACCTAAGTTTCCCGATAAAAATTTGATTAGATTTGTTAAATCTCAGATCAAATACTGTCAACATAAGGGTACATGTGGAAGTTTGGTTATTTATTTTTGTATTGGATTTGGTGTTATCAGTGTGTAAAATATATTTACATGTCTTTCAAAATAGTGTATCTGATGAATAGGTATTTTGGCACGGACATTCGTTTAGCATAAAGATAAATATATTGTGAAGGTGACCTCATCGAGACATTCAAGATTCTATCGGACTACTACAATATTCCTAATATGACAGATATGTTTGCATTAAACACTAATGTGGGCCTTCGAGGACATCACCTGAAGTTGAACAAGTCACGGTTCTCGTGTAACCCAAGAAAGCATGCATTAAGCAATAGAGTGGTCAATATGTGGAACAGTTTGCCTGAGGGCGTTGTGTCTGCAGCCAGTGTCAACCAATTTAAGAATAGGCTGGATACTCAAATGAGAGACAGTGATATGGGCCTATCAGCTTAAGCTGCCTGCCCATGATCTATAATAATAATAATAATAATAATAATATTTTAGCTCTTAAAAATATTGCCTGGAGTAGTTACAATATATTTTAATAAGCATATATCTTTATAACGGTAGACTCATGATGTTAACGTGTGTGAAATTATAGTGATTAAAATCGTAGCGCTAACCAGTGTGGTCAGGCAATTGTGATTCACAGACGCGATATTAGCAACGGAGCGCAGCTCAGTGTAACCAGCGCGTATACTTCAGCGATAATAAATAAATGAATTCCCTACTGGAGCGAAAAGTCTTCCTACGTTCGAACATTCTAACATTTTGAACATATACTAGAAAATGATCAAAACAATAGAAAAAGCGTTAATTAGTAGAATTAAGAAATTGTACAAATATAACTTTGTGAAATATTCTGAAAACATTTAGTGACTATAAAATTTAGAACGGCACTCCGATTTAATTCGTGTCGAGTGACCTTAGGTCATAAATTAAATTTAAAATTGTTCATTTGCCTCCCGCAGCCATGACCCGTGATAATCTGAAGATTTTTTAATAGTCATATAAGTTTTCATAGTTTATATAAGATAATGTTATTAGTAAGACGGTTCAAAAGTTTTTGAGATATCATCTCCACCAGTCTTAAAAGGGGTAGTTTCGAAAAAACGAACGATGAAACTCGTTTTAAAATTCACCTACCACGATAGCTTTAAATTATTATAACTCAACTAACTTTTGGAATTTTCGAATGAAAAATAAAACAAACTATATTTTTACTCCCTTTATATTAACTCGTGGAGTCTGCTTGCTTGCTTGCCGGCTTGCCGTCAAAAAACTTTGGATCGATTTTTGACCCTTTCCCGTTATCCAATCGAGCTGAAACTTTGCAAGCAGACTCGTGGCGACGATCAAGAAGATTTATCAAATTTTAGTTAAAAAATAATAATAATTATAGTATAATTTTGGATTTATCAATCTTTAAAAGTTTTTTCAAATTGGAATCATTACAAAAGTTTGATTACTAGAAACGGCGGCCCGATAACGTCACGGAATATTTTCTAAATTTGAATTACTCCGTCGTTATACAAAATAGGTACTTCACTACGAATTTTTAAAATCTTAATTGACTGACAAATGTTTTTAGAATTTAATCTTCAAAGCATGAAGTGTCTTATTAAAGCTCAGAACATCTGACATTTTAAAAATATATTAAATTACTTAAGTTTACTAAATTACTGAAGTTTCGTGTTATGTTATATGTTTTAATTCGTCTTTAATTGTTGTTATATTTTACAAAGAAAGGAAGTATAATAAAAACTTAGTTTTCATGAGTTAGTTTTTTAGAGCATCAAGCTATAAGATAAGGTTAAAAAAATGATTTTTCGTAAATGCAAAAGTGGTGTAACCCCACATAACGACACATCACTACACCGCACCGGAAGCTGTCAGATTTCCCATTTATGTAGTGTATATATAATCCTCCGCCCCCGCGTCACGGCAAGGGCTGCGTGGGCGAATTACGCCCTAAATAATTGAGTTGTAAAGTATCGCATAACGTTTGTCGTCCTCTTGATGAATATGAATCAGGTGCCATCTCTGTTCCGGCGGCAACTGGAGTTGGTAACAATCATAATTAATAACCGCGGGACTTCACCGGCTCCCGGGAGGCCCCGAGTCCGGCCGAGTTTGCCGTGAGAAATGGGCCCCTTCCAGTTCCACCCCCAGTCCGTGAGGGATGTGCCCCCGACAAATAAGAAGGAGGTGCTCTAATTTATAATTATAATTAACCCCGTTTCCGTAAAACGTCTTGGACGTAATTTAGTTTCAAACGCGCTGAATAATAATAATATTAATAATATGTTTTCGAAACAAATTGAATTAATCAATTAGAAAGGTGAAAAGAAATAATAAATTTAAAAAAATAAAATGAGTTATAAAAAATAGATATAAAGTATATATTTTCAAATCGAAGGAGCTCAGGAAGGCCAAAATTAAAATGGAGTGACAACGTCCTCAAAGACATCTCTGCCTTAGAGCTTCGGAACTGGGGAGAGCTGGCTGAGATGAGTGGAGGAAAATCAATGAAGAGGCCAAGACCCACCAAGGGTTGTAGTGCCAAGAATGATGATGATGATGATATATTTTTAAATAAACTTAACTTTAGATTATGGAGTAATAGTGTGCCGTATTGAGCAAGAACTGCATTATTTTGTATGAAGAAATTATCGTGCAGACATGACCTGATTTGAATTTGTGAATGACAGTAATACGATGCTACTTATCCTTTAAGAATGTTCTTAGGTTTTCATGGCCACTCAGAATCTTCTGGTTTGCTACTTATCCTTTGTTCTTTTAATGTGAAATGGAGTCATGAACACTCAATGAAACAATGAGTATTAACAACTAAACTGACTTGAAGCTTTTGAGATATGGGTCTACATACATAAAAGTTACTACTTCTTGTCATATCTTACCTTTTATGTACCTGTATGTGATAATTTATATTTATTTATTTAAATCATCTTATATTTCTATGTATCGTATGTGTGATTATTTAATGTATGTATTCTTAAATGGAATGTGTGGGACTGCACAAACCTCCCCACCTACTGGAATAAAGTTTCGTCCTGGAAGATGGTCCTGTTAGAAGCCTCAACAACCGTCGAGCTTGCATGCGAAAATGTATGAATGTAGAAGAAGCGAAAGTTGTATATCAGAACAGAAGAGAATGGCGCTCTATCCTCTCTGTCTACCCCCACCTAGTTAGTTAGTTAGTTAGTAAGTTTATATATTTATTTATTTAATGACAATATGATAAGTCGGTGGCGAAGGAAAAAATAAATTCAACAAATTTTTATTAATCAATTAGAAAAGACATACAGAAAAATCAATATTTGGGTCATTTATGACCTGTCGACTGTTGATTGTTAAAAAAAATTTGATGAATAAAAAAAATTCAATTGGTTGAGCAATTTGATTGATTGAAATTTAAAAAAAATAATTATGTTATTAATTTGTTTTAATGTAAGTACTACATTCATTAATAACATCTACATATTAAAAAAAATTGTTTTATATTGAAAAAACCGGCCAACATTTTAATGTAAGAGTTAGGGAGTATTTGAGATGTCTGAATAATCATGGTTTTCCTGAATTTGCAAAACATTTCTTAGAAAATGATCACGGTTTCGATAAAAATTTAGGACTTTCTATTTTACAAATAAATAATTTTGGTCTGAAATTGAATAATTAAGAATCATTAGAAATAAGTTAGGCATGTAAAAGTTAACAAAATATTAACGATCAATTAAATTTAACTACTAATTTTTCCAATAATTTTGTGTACTCAAGAACTTCAGCAATAATATTTTAAAATTAATTTTTTAAATAATTAAGAAAACCAAAAAACAAAAGACATCATTTATTTTGATATTTTGACATTTATGCAATATCCTGACGATGGAAAAGTTTTTCCGAAACACGTAGGTATAATAAAATTAATGAATATACTAGATAAAAACAAAAAATAAAATTAATTTTAACGCGTCGGGCTCGAAAATTAAACAATATATAAATCGTTGAAATTTCTAAAAATCCAAAAATATACAATACTTAATTATTATTTCTTTTTAAACGAAAATTTATTAGATCATCATTTTTATCATCGCCATGAGTCTGCCTGCAAAGCTTCAGCTCGATTGAATCACGGGAAAAGGGTTAAAAATCCATCCAAGGATTTTTCGGCAGACAAACTACAAGCCGATAAGCAAATGCTACGAGTTAAAAGAAAGGGAGTAAAAAGAAATAACTTAAATAATAAAAGCCAACGATTTTTAGCAATACTTTAACAAAAAAATACCTTAAATTAAAATATAAATAAATGAAAAAAAATTTAAAGACATTATTTTAAACCCTTTCTTTGCGTACATTCGTAATCGATTTTTTAACATCACTCACGCAGTATCCAAATATTTAATATCTACGTTGATTCATATTTTAAAACAAATTTCCGAACGGCATATTCTCCAGCTATGTCTGCGGTTTATGCTTGTGAGTGACGTGATAATTAATTATAATCTAAATAATGACCAAGTCTTGTCAAAATTAAATAATAGTTATCGAATTTACGTAAATGTTGAAAGTATCAGAGCTAAAGCTCTATTTTGAATTTGGTTAAAATACAATTTAAAGATTCCACCACAACAAATAGACAGAGAAAGTTAGATAAAAGCATAAAATATAGAGATATCGTTACCAGCTGCGAAATCCATGTATACTTTTTCTTGAAAAAATAATACAGTTGTCCTAAGCGTAGTCTCTTCAAATAAAAAATAGGTTTTCAGACTTGAAATGTCAAAAATTGACAATATGTGGTTGTTCTTACGATGGAATTGTTGAACGTTGCATTGAGTGGAGTGATCACTTACGCCAGCTCATATAGGTCGCAAGCCCTCCCTGGGCTATCCTATAAAATGTATTCCTTACATGATTCTCATATAATTAGTTTCTTTAATTTTAATTTTTAGATTTGTATAATTTTTTTTAATGTAAAAAGTCATTCAAGGAAAAATTGCTAGCAGAAGGGATCGTGGAAAATAGAAAACATTTTTTTTTAATCTTGTAGATGATTTTAAATACAATGACAGTTCGAAATGTCATGATCACCAACATGATCGGTGGTCGATAATTGATCCAATAACCGTACAAGAACAGGGAGAACAACAAAAATAAATTAGTCTTGCAGTGCCTCTGAGGTCTTTATAAAAGTATAAGCTACAATAATAATCCACATTTTTCATCACTATTGGCTACACAGTCTCTGGTAGGTCACAGCTTCCTCAAAAGATGATCTTTGTTACGCTGTAATGCTACTTCCTACGGATCTTTAACATATGATTATGACGTTATATATGACAGATTTGGTCTTTCCTAGCATAAACTGGTCTCTCATTCCTTCAAGCATTCATAACACCCTATTTTTAACCACTCTATCAAGCAACCTTGGAGTAGAGTCAACAGTTTGCCTTGCAAATGGACGTTCTTACCGTTCAACACTCTCATCACTTATAGACCCGGTTCACCACTAACGACTTCAATAGTGTTAATAAATTGTACTTACTACAGACCTCATTGTCTACTATATCTAAGGGAAAACCTGTACTTTAAAACCAACCAAATTTTCAAAACATGGTTTCGAGTAAAACGCATTTGAAAATTGAGAAATGAATAAATGGCGAAATTTTTCGACTTATATAATATCATCGATTCCGGGTCCGTAATATGAGTCCTCTACCTTGTTTAGAATTCCCGTATCATCGATCACTCTTCACAAACATAATAGAAATAGGTCAATCGTTTCTTTTATGAAAGCTCGACTGGCAACTACCTGCGTGTAGCGCGACGCTGTGTGGCGGAATACGAAATAAGGAAAGGAGTGATGAGATGGTTTGGTTGCGTAGAATATATGAGCAAGCAAAGGATGGTTAAGAAAATATATACGGCGAGTGTTGAAGACAACAGGAATAGAGGGCGTCCGCGGAAGACCTGGCATGATCAAATACTACAAATATTAGAAGATGGCTCTGTTAAAAGCCCCAACAAGCGTTAAAAATCGTTTTTTTTAAATGTTTATGCAGGTATTCCCCTTTAATTTACTACGCCTTAAATATTTGTGATTGTTTTAGGCAATGTACACTATGCTCTTACATTATAATAACTGAAACTATTAAGATTCCTTAATAAATGTATAAATTAAAAATATATATATTTATTCATATTATGAACGTGTTTTTACTGCTACTTGCTGTTGCTATTTTCAAACGTTAATGAAATAAAAAATTATGGATCACAGGACACGGTCGCAAAAACGGTGGGAAGCGATTTAAGGGAGAATTCTGAAAGGAGTGGGCTGTACTGGTTATTTTTATATACATAATTACTCATAATGAATAATTAAGGCTGTTGTTTTTGAGTTTGACACTAATAGCACCATATTTTTGGAGCTGAAAATAATCGACAATCTAAACATACTTTTTTAAGTAAGCTTTAAATTTGAAAATTGCGATACTATTTTGTTTTGATGCTCTGAGAAATCAAACAAATAAAGACAACGTGTTCAGTTCTCAGATACATGTGTCATTCCACTCCTGAATTAAATATGGTATTATGGATCGATTCATTAATTCAGTCTAATGAAAAACTCGCCAATGCGAAAAAAAAAACAGTTTCCGCACGACAGGCGGCAAACTAACCACGACGAATACAAATGAAATAAGCATTTCCAAATATCCCAAAAATATAATTAATTAGCTTTTTCTTAAATAATATTTTAACTAAAGAAGGTGATCATAATTTTTCGGTAGGACTTTTCTGAGATATTCTACCGTGTTTTTGCGATCTCACGATAGGCAATGCATCAATGGAATCCTAAATGTAGCACAAAAATATCATAGAAACATGGCAGACTATTCCAGAAAACTTTAACCAAAAATTTTCTAATGGCTGCGAAACATAAGTAGGTACATTTTAATTTAAATGAAGTATAAATAAAAGTAAATTCATCAGTTTTACACAAAGAATTAGCGTGTATGTACCTAAATCACAAGTTGGCACCACAGACTAAGAGGGGAATAGTATAAGGGTATTTGTTTATTATTAAAATATTATTTTTTTATGCTTCATCATGCCAAGATGCCCAGTTACTGAAGCAAAACGCATCACATAAACACCCTGGCTTGACTAGATCACATCGACTAATTGTGATCTCACAAGGAATCGAACACGGAACCCTCGGTATGAGACGCCAGATATAAATGTCATGCCTATTGGGTTACCTTACCTTGTAAAAGGTGGGGAAATAGGTTTTATTTAATTAAAATTATATTTTTAACTCACTCTATGGGACATAAAATTAAAATCAGTTAGCAACTACACCCAAAAAGATCACTCAATTTACCTTCCCGTCTATCCCATCCATCGTTCCTTCACCCTAATACCACCACTCCCCTCACCCTTCTACACATTTCGTAACAAAAATTCAATTATACTGTCACCCTTTACACACATCACTAACTTTTAGCAGAGGAAAGATCATAATTGGCATCGTTTACAATTTTTATTATCAGTGATAATGAGTATAATATGATAATTTTTCTGTGAGTGTTTCCAAATATTAGGTCCTTACATATGAAATTGACGTTTTGCCGTACTGGCAAATTTGATCTCAAATATCTTCTCTTTCGTTAGGAATTCCAAATCCAAATTTATACAACTATTTATTCATGTATTTGTGTTTTGAAAATTATAATTCATTTGTTTTTTCCTCAATTGTTTTTTTCTTTGCGTCACTCAGTTTACAAAATGAAAAACTTGAAATATCGCGTTATTTACGAGTACGAGTTCCACCATGGCACCAGTACTGCAGAAAAGGCTCGAAGGATTAATGATATGTATGGCGACGGTGCCGCAAAAGAAAACACAGTGCGTTTTTGGTTCCAACGTTTTCGTTCTGGAAATTTCGACCTGCAGAACAAGCCCCGTGGACGGCCGGAGACCAAAGTTGATAATGAAGAATTGAAGGCTATTGTGGAAGCGGAATCCATCGCAAACCACATCCGAGTTAGCTACAGGCTGCGATGTTAGTGATAAAACTGTTTTAATCCACTTGAAGCAAATTGGTAAGGTGAAAAAGCTTGAAAGGTGGGTACCTCACGAATTGAGTGAAGCAAATCAACAAACGCGCGTTGACTGCTGCGTTGCATTACTCAACCGGCACAATAATGAAGGGATTTTAAATCGAATCATTACCTGTGATGAAAAGTGGATCCTGTACGATAATCGGAAGCGCTCATCGCAATGGCTGAACCCTGCCGAACCAGCCAAACCATGCCCCAAGCGAAAATTGACTCCAAAAAAGTGACTTGTGAGCGTTTGGTGGACTAGTGCTGGTGTCGTTCACTACAGCTTTCTTAAATCTGGCCAAACGATTACGGCAGATGTCTATTGTCAGCAACTGCAAACCATGATGGAAAAGCTAGCTGCTAAACAACCGAGGCTGGTTAATCGCTCTAGGCCACTGCTGCTTCATGATAACGCTAGACCACACACTGCACAACAGACGGCTACCAAATTAGAGGAGGTTCAATTGGAATGTCCAAGACATCCACCGTACTCTCCGGACCTTGTCCCAAGAGATTACCATTTTTTTCGAAATTTGGATAACTTCTTGCAAAGGAAAAAATTCAACTCCGATGGGGCAGTCCAAACCGCCTTCAAAGATTTTATTGATTCCCGTCCGAATGGTTTTTTTAGTAAAGGGATCGATGAACTACCTATGAGATGGCAAAAGTGCATAGATAGCAACGGTACATACTTTGATGAAATAAATATATTATAATAAAAAAAAATCGGCTTTATGTTCCTCCCATACTAAACGTCAATTTCATATGTAAGGACCTAATATACATAAATAAATAGGTACTCGGCATGTCTCTGTAAATGTTAACTTTAAATACTTTCAACAACTTGAAACACGATTACGAAATTACATTTAATTTATCAATATAATTGTATCGATGGAAACACAAGAAATCTACTTTTTTCCCACCGAAATTTTTAGTTTCCCTATTTTGTAACGAAACACCCACAAGTTCTATGCTTATGTATGTGTTGGAAACTTCGACACTGGCAAAATGTGATGAAAGGTTCTTAGATAGCTTTGAAAGAAAAATTCTTCGTAGAATTTATATCCTTAAAAATACTGTATTTTGAGTATTTTGGTTTTTAGAAAATATTATCACGGGATCGTGGTCGCGAGAGGCAAATAAAACCAAAATAAAAGTGAAGTTTTACTTGGGGTATGTCATAGTTTTATTGTCACTTATGTCACTATGTTATTACTATAAGTTTTTTTTCAATTCTATTGCTACTATTCTCATCTTCCATTCATTATGTGTTTTTTTGTATTAAATTCAAATTTGTTTCTATGTAAAATATATAAGGACACAGGTTAATATGCTCGATTCTGATAACTCATGATCTTATTCATATATTATATTAACTTGTGTCTGTTTTATTTCCGAAATAAATAAACCTTTGCAATTAATTAAAGTTTTATTAATGAGCTAATATCACTGAACATTAATTTAATAGGAGCATTGTTAGTCAATTCACACTATTTTTGCACTCGTTACTCGAGATTTTTTCACAAATACGTACGTAGGTACTTTTCTATTTACTGTCGCTGGTCGCACTGGTTGCTTTGTGTCTTTAGTTTCACTTTCTATGATCAAAACATATCGCCACGTATTTATAGAGTCCAAATGCTCTGGAACATTCCGGAATAGTTAAGTTACTTCTAAATTCATGTGAAATGTTCAAAAGACATCGATTATGTGTAATTTTTATTGTTTAGACTCTCGTAACCATATGTTTACCATTACTTTTTATTTTATTTTATTTTGGGAGTACAATTTAAAAAAAAATTATATAATATCAAAAAAAAATATTCGTTTAGAATGACCAGTGAAGTTTCCTCGAGGCTGGTAAAAAAACTAAATAAAAAACAATGATAAAGAATTTGTGATAAATAATAAATATTTCAAAGATTTAAATTATGATTATGCATAAAATGGGAGGGGTGGGAAGAGAGAGGGAATGGGATTCAATTAAAGAAGTATCGAATTTAATTCAATAATCATAAATGAGATTACGGAGTTTCATTTTAAATAAAAGCAAATTGTCAGTAAAAATGTCTAGATTATTTGTAGATTTTATCAGATTGTATTTTGAGGTGGAACGATTAACAATGCAGTTTTTTAAGTAGTAATTCCTACCAAATTTTAGGTAAAATAAATTATTTCAACGCGTTAAGTATGTAGGACAACTTAAACCTATTATATTAGGTCCTTACATATGAAATTGACGTTTAGTATGGGAGGAACATAAAGCCGATTTTTTTTTATTATAATATATTTATTTAATCAAAGTATGTAACATTCCTATCTATGCACTTTTGCTTTTGCTTTTGCATCTCATAGGTAGTTCATCGATCCCTTTACTAAAAAAACCATTCGGACGGAAATCAATAAAATCTTTGAAGGCGGTTTGGACTGCCCCATCGGAGTTGAATTTTTTCCTTTGCAAGAAGTTATCCAAATTTCGAAAAAAATGGTAATCTGTTGGGGCAAGGTCCGGAGAGTACGGTGGATGTCTTAGACATTCCAATTTGAAGCTCCTCTAATTTGTGCCGTCTGTTGTGCAGTGTGTGGTCTAGCGTTATCATGAAGCAGCAGTGGTCTAGAGCGATTAACCAGCCTCGGTTGTTTAGCAGCTAGCTTTTCCATCATGGTTTGCAGTTGCTGACAATAGACATCTGCCGTAATCGTCTGGCCAGATTTAAGAAAGCTGTAGTGAACGACACCAGCACTAGTCCACCAAACGCTCACAAGTAACTTTTTTGGAGTCAATTTTCGCTTGGGGCATGGTTTGGCTGGTTCGGCAGGGTTCAGCCATTGCGATGAGCGCTTCCGATTATCGTACAGGATCCACTTTTCATCACAGGTAATGATTCGATTTAAAATCCCTTCATTATTGTGCCGGTTGAGTAATGCAACGCAGCAGTCAACGCGCGTTTGTTGATTTGCTTCACTCAATTCGTGAGGTACCCACCTTTCAAGCTTTTTCACCTTACCAATTTGCTTCAAGTGGATTAAAACAGTTTTATCACTAACACCGCAGCCTGCAGCTAACTCGGATGTGGTTTGCGATGGATCCGCTTCCACAATAGCCTTCAATTCTTCATTATCAACTTTGGTCTCCGGCCGTCCACGGGGCTTGTTCTGCAGGTCGAAATTTCCAGAACGAAAACGTTGGAACCAAAAACGCACTGTGTTTTCTTTTGCGGCACCGTCGCCATACACATCATTAATCCTTCGAACCGTTTCTGCAGCACTGGTGCCACGGTGGACCTCGTACTCGTAAATAACGCGATATTTCAAGTTTTTCATTTTGTAAACTGAGTGACGCAAAGAAAAAAACAATTGAGGAAAAAACAAATGAATTATAATTTTCAAAACACAAATACATGAGTAAATAGCTGTATAAATTTGGATTTGGAATTCCTAACCAAAGAGAAGATATTTGAGATCAAATTTGCCAGTACGGCAAAACGCCAACTTCATAAGTAAGGACCTAATACATTGAAAAGAATTTTGTAGGCTATTTCTATATATTTTTCATTCTTATTTAATTATGATGACAACAAATTTATTATTGTTAAATAACTTTTTATAATATTACTAGCCGTACTGTACGAATAAAAAGCCTGTCAAACATCAAACGTAGGAGGCGTAAATACATCGTTCAAAAATATATATAAATATAGTGTATTTTTGACGAGACATGGAAAAGAGGTGGTGGCTACGTCAGTATGTTGCCGTCCGTGCATCAGATGTTCGAGTCTTTCTCTAGCCATGTAATTTAATTTTTTAGACATGAATTCCAAGATTTTACGGAGTTACGGGAGAGACAGACAACTGTCGATTATATTAAGATTAATTAGATTCTAATTTTTAAGTTATGCATATGTATATAGTTTTAATACAGTTTAAATTTCTGTTCATATTATTATAATATATTCATGTTTGAGCACGCTTTTCCTATCTGTCTGTCTTACTGGAGATTGTGGTACAGCTTCATACTCTGAACACTGATGTTCCATTAACATATCAGTAAGAAGATATGAAATAAACTTATCTTCCTAATTGAAAACATTCGTGTGAAGACAAGATAAATTACAATTATTTACATAAGTTTTGATATTGTAGCGGGTACGTACCACGCATGTAAAGCATAATATAAAAAACACATTTTCAAAAGTAATAAGCAGTATGCACTTTGATTTAGATTATCGCTTTTAAGTGATCCCATCAAACAATTGACACAAAGACCATTAAAGCTATGTGGTCAGGTAAAATATGAACAAGATGTTACAATCCCAGAAATCCGTGTTGCTTCTTCCTTTTCCTCTACGTCTTTCCATTTTATGTCTTAAGGATTATTTTTACGGAATAGACGGCGTCCGGGAAAGACCTGGCATGATCAAATATGATCAAATATTAAAGGATGACTTTTACTGTTTAAAACCTAGATCTTGCGTGAGAAGATGTACAAAAGTAGCCGAAGCAAAAGTGGTGTGCCAAGATAGAAGAATATGGCGTTATATCCTCTCTGCATACTGCTACGATGAAACGGCGTGATGATTAGTAAGTTAATTGAAAATCAAATACATAAATGATAATATTAATATTATGTTATAAGTACGTAAGAAATATAATAATCTATATAAGATAATGTAAAAAAAAACTGACAAATATCAGTTTGTTCAAGAAAGAATTCAGACACCATGTTACAAAAGAAAAATTTAAATATTATATGATAACTGAATATATTAATGGTTAATATAAGTTTATAATAATATATCTTGAAATAGTCAAAAAAAATAATTAAAGAGAACACGGAATACGTATCACATCAATATTCTTAATATTTTCAAACTAAGCTTTACCCATGTGCCATAAAAACCGGACTAACTTACTGGTCTGGAGTGAGGTTCGAACCCGCGATCTTTTTGGATCACGAGGCAAAAATCCTAACCACAAGACCAATAAGCTATTCGCTTTTTAATTAAAGTTTTTTATACACATAATCAATAATTGCTTAATTATTGCATTTAATAACTGATATTGAATCTGAATTATTTGTATTAATTTTTTTATATATATATTTATTTGCTCTACAATTTTAAAACACTTTATTTACGAATCAATACAAAATTCGAAGGTGAATACCGAACATAGGAAGGAATACAGAATATTTGTGGAAACTCGAATAGATAGAAAGTCCATATCCTTCTTGGAACGTAAGAAGAGAACTCAAATCACTGAAGCTGATTACAAATCTCAACTCCAGTATTGGTGCCAGTATAAGATCAACTCACACGGGAAAAAAACATCAAGAATTATGTCGTCAAATATTTATTCCGTTCAGCGAGGAATCGAAAGAACGGTTGAACAACATAATATTTAATTCTGAATTTGCGAACCACATCATGGAAAATAATCATTATTTTCAATAGTGTACCATTACCCTTTTTCATCTCATCGTGCGTAAAGATAATAAAATCAATAATTTTAAATGCTTTGAAATTAAAAAAAATAATGGCCTGAGAGGTTGTAAATTGTAATTAATTCACATTTGTTAACTTTTTCATAGTATTGAATATATTTATTACTTCTTCTTATTACTTTTATTATTGTATATTTACTCTGTAATTATTTTTTTTTATCTCTCTTATTTTATGCTTACTTTTGACATTATTATGTTATTTTATATTAACTCTGTATTCTACATATTTTATCTTTATTATCTTATACTTACTTTTACTTACTCTCATTTTATATAATATGGTAATTAGTACAACATCAAATTACCGTAATAGGTTTTGTAACCGTTGAAATAAATAAATTATCTATTTAATAAACACGGCATAATATCCCAGAAAACTATACACAGAAGATAGAATTTGCTTAATAATATTATTTTCATTAATTCTTCTCATATTTTCTCAATATTTTCGCTACAAACAAATTTACACCAGTAAGTCCATCTCGTTCTGTCTATACTTATCAATTGGTTATTTGTAGTTCTACAATTTCATGTAAAAAAATCCATTTTTGATAAAAGTCAGTTTCATACTTTACCTGTCGATGAGAGATTCTGTTACACTCGAAAAAGAAGCAGAGCATAAAATTATTAGCTGTGCCCGCGCGGCTTCGCACGCGTAGATTTTTAGAACACTGTTTGGATCGTCATAGAACTTTCGCAAACATTCTCCTTCCAGAAATTTCAAGAAATTCGAATGTACAGGAA
This sequence comes from Agrypnia vestita, assembly GCA_016648135.1. NCBI lineage: Eukaryota > Metazoa > Arthropoda > Insecta > Trichoptera > Phryganeidae > Agrypnia > Agrypnia vestita. The sequence goes on from JADDOH010012772.1 coordinate 70,192, forward strand.
CCTTCTAGACATACTGACACATTCCGCCACTCAGTTTAGAACATTATAGAACTTTCGGTAATTTTCTAGAACCTTCTCCATCCAGAACTTTCTAGAGCAGGTTTTTCCGGAACCTTCTAGACTCACCAACACAGTCAACATGTCTATTATGAAACAATCTGAAGCATTTGCGGCCCTCCCATAACAAAACAATGTGCTAGAAAGCACATTTTCGTGGAGAAAACGGGGCGGGGGAGGGAAACAAGGGTGGGCGAGGAGAGAGAGAGAGAGAGAGAGAGCGGAGAGCGAGCGAGAGGAGAGATTCTATATATATATAGATATATGTATATATACACATATATATTATTATATTTTATTATTAAACTTACTTAGTCTGTACGACTTTAACGCCAAACATTTTAAAAATATAATAAAGTAATTTAAATAAACACGCCAGAAATAATCATTCCAGGAAAAGTTATAAGAAATATTAATTTTAATTAAAATCTTGATCCCGTTCTAATAGACTTGAAAACCAATTCCCGTTTTATGCTTAAATATTAGAAATACTAATATTTTAATAAATTAACGAAATCTTGATCGTTGAAGAAGGAAAAGTTATTGAAAATACCTCTAGGTTTTAGAGTCTAATAAATTCCTGAGTTAGTTAATTAATATCTCTATTCATTATAAAGTTTTACAATTAATTTTAAATTAAATTAAATTATCGAAACAAGATTTATAAAAAAAATTCACGTATTTAGATTCAAATTAATTTGGATAAACTTACATTTTAAAATTGTTTATATCAGTGTTTTTCAATACTTTTACGAAATCTACACCCATGGCGTAAACAAATTGAAAGATAAATTACGTAAGGCTCTTAGACAGACTTAGAACAGAGACGAAGCTATGAATATGAGAAATGTTTGCGACAGTCTTTTTTTTATAATGTCCCAGGGCTGACAATTTTTTTGACCTGGCTTAACGATCACTCTTCACAACGCAACGTTCACCAATTCCATCTAAGAATATTCACACATTATCTAATTTTGAAAGTTCTATACCTATATGATCAAATATAAGAATCTTTCGTTTATTTGAATGGACATGCTAGGGACATCTGTATTCTCTTTTACTCCCCCTTGATCCAATCGAGCTGAAGCTTGGCAAGCACTCATGGCGACGATCAAGAAGATCTATCAAATTTTCGTTAAAAAAAAAAAAATTATAGTATAATTTCGGATTTTAAGAAATTTGATTGGTTTTTTCAAATTGAAATCATTAGAAAAGTTTGATTAGCAACGGCGCGGCGGCCCGATAACGTCGCGGAATATTTTCTGAATTTGAATTACTCCGTCGGTATAATTTCATTCATAAAAATGGACAGAACGAGATGGATTTACTGATGTAAATTTGTTTGTAGCGAAAATATTGAGAAAATATGAGAAGAATTAATGAAAATAATATTGTTAAGCAAATTCTATCTTCTGTGTATAGTTTTCTGGGATATTACGCCGTGTTTATTAAATACATAATTTATTCATCACTATGAATTTCGAAAATTTACAAAACAATTGGTTCACAAATGACAGCAAAATTGGGTTTTTTGAGAAAAAATCAAATAATAATTTATTTCTTTTAGATTTCTGCTTCGTTTTGAAGAATTCTACATTACTCAAATCTGATTCTGACTAAATCATTTGACGCTGGAAATTCATATTGATGATAATTGAATCTATCAAAATCTTGACATCTCAAAACATCTGATATTTTAGAAATATATTTAATTTCTGTAAGTTTAGTGTTATGTTATATGTTTTAATTCGTCTTTAATTATTGTTATATTTTACAAAGAAAGGGAGTATAGTAAAAACTTGTTTTTTATGGGTTACTTTTTTCATGAATTAGTTAGTATACATAGATTTTCACGGCTTATTATGATATATCTATATTGGAGTAATATGCAATATGCTCTTTAACTTAATATTATAATAACTGTGTCCTTAGAACATGCTTACATTTAAAATAATTTTATTGTATTTTATAAATATGTTTATTGAAAATATTGTGGGAACTATTTATTAGTACTTGATTACTTCTGTTGAGAGAAACAAGAATAGAAGATGTACATAGCTTAGAACGTGAGAACAGGCAGTTTACTGATCGATCGTCGTGTTAAACTAATACCCAACATGCAGATGAGCTGCCAGACAATGATCACCTAATTGCGCCTAGCAAGTTGCATGTCTGCCAAACATTTCCATGGGTGTGGGGGTTGGAAGGTTATGTTGTTTTGCTCTTTAAAGGTAGTATAAACAACGGATCACACCGCCTTAAAAACTTATAATATAAATATAATTATCTTTTTTGATTAATATTCATCATCATCTTCATGCCCTTGTCCTAGTAGGGTCGGGAGCTCAAAAACTCGACAAGGTGCTTCCATGTTCATCTGTCTTGCGCTGCTTCTGTATGAGTCATCTAGTCTAGACTCATTCTATTTTCGTATACATTTTTATGTTGCCTCTCCCAGCTTAATCTGGGGCGGCCGTCTTTCTTCCGAAGTTGCCAGGAGGATTCTTCTTGGTGTACGTTGCTCTGGCATTCTCTGCACGTGTCCAAGCCACCTCAATTGTGATTATTCTATGTGTAAAAGTAGTGATGATTAATATTAATGTAATAATTTATTTCTATATTTCTTTAAAATTCTATTAATAATTTAAATCAGCACTCATTCAAAAATTCCGAAACTTGATTGAGTTAGTGGAATTTGAAACTAGCGTGAATTCTCAAACGAATCGCATGTCTTTTGCGTTTTTCTCGAAACTCCCTTTTTCAGACTGATAGGGATTATATCTCAAAAATAAGTATGCCGTTTTTGATGTGCAACATCTTTTCTCTTGCTTTCCTGCAATCTCTAGCAGTGATTTCGTGAAAAAGGACGGAAATGCGTAACAGGAAATAAGACGCGCGCAATTTCATTGAGCACCAATGAACGCGCGCGGAGCATGCGTGATGGACAAAAAATCATCGTTTATAAACAAATTAATGTCCAGCAAGTACCATCACGGCGAATATGCGCACTATCACCCAATGCTTCCAATTTTGTATATATGTTGCGAGGTTGGTGTTAAGCGTGTAAATGTTGTAACCTTGATAGGCAAGCGTCATGACCACTACACCAATAAGCTACTCAAATTATATATCTCAAGTTAAAAAAAACTTATTTGTATGTGCAATAGTCACGCCTTGATTTGACGCCTCAAAGTGGTGTAAACATTTAAGAACCCTGGGGGACACAAGAAAGGCACACAGTTTTAAAAACACTGATTTATATTCGAGTAATGAATGCACCTTAAAGTGCATCTTAAATTATTAATTCAGGGTACAAGCGACGGTATTCTTTTAATTTTTTTCGAATTTCGCTGACATTTTTCGCATCTGGGGAAATTTAATATTACAGAAGATTCTAGTGAACCAGATTACATTAAATTCTTTCTTATGTCGTTTTAAATATGTCAGTCAACATTAGCGTGGTCGTATTAAATACGACAGCTTGAACTAAATGCAAGACCGGGAGAATTTTGAAACTTGGCATGTCTTTTCTTTTTTGTAGGTATTTTAAATACAAAATTTCCGTATTTACGGAATTGTTTATATGTGTGTGAGAGACAAACGAAAGAAAAACATTTATTTTCATTTTTATTTTGTACGCAAAGTCAATGGAAACGTGTGTGGACTGTTCTCAAATTAACTCAAAATTTTGAATTTAGAATATTTCGCACCCTGATTCAATAAATATGTTCGAGAATCTTCGCTGCGCTCTTAATCACTCCTGAATAACTTGTTTCTCATGTACTGATCCACGTTACTTAAATCATTCAACTTCGCAGTAGAAGACTTCTCGCTTGTCGGTAAGTACTTTTTTGATTTACTGTTGCTGGAACACGCATGCGCTAGCAACACACGCCACACAATTTCGTTTTCTATGACCCCTGTTGACTCTGACACACTGTTGCGTAGTAGCCGATCGATCTTTTTTATAGGTAATGTCGCTTTCTCGATGTTTCCGGAATTATGTGAGAATAGCCCGGTCGATTCCAGATTTGTGTTGATTCGTCATAAAATTTTCAATAGGTATGAAGAATTTTGACGAAGAACTGTAGTCGCGAATTTCAGCTGATGAGAATTGTGACCTAATGGAATTGTTGGCGGTGAATTGTGAGCAACTTCAAAGCATATCTTCAAAGCCATAATATCGCAATTTCCAAAGACGTCAGTATGTTTTATCATTACACATATATGAAGATCCTCACCCACTATCATCTTGTAATTGAAATAAGCTCAGTTACCAATGGCAAGGGCTTAACTTGAGGTATACAGGAAAGACTGAATATACAAAATAAAAAATTTCCAAAAAAAAATCCTCTTCCTCGAATCGTAATGGGTACAAAGATCGTTGATGGAATGCAGGGTGAAATAATAAAGAAAAAAAATTGGTTGTAGTTAAGTTGAAATCGTCCAACCTACAAACTGCTAAAAATTAGTTCAATATGGATTTGAACAGCTCAAAATGATATTTCTATATGCTGAAAACGCCCGAGCTCTAAGTGCTTTATTTTTTTGCAAATTAATATTTTTCTTACCCATATTACAAACATCACCGATAAATTTAACCCAAAAAAAGTTCACAATTTGTGTAATCATTCTAAAGTTTTAATTAAATATGCATCCAAGATTAAATATTTTTTTTATATACACAAGATTTTTTATACAAGAAAAAAATTTAAACAAATATGATAACTAATAACAGAAACAAACATGTGTATACCTACTTAAAAATTATTTTCAAATTTTATAGAATTAATCCAAGGTTTATAGTAGAAAAAGCTGGTATTTACTTTTATCATTCCTGAGATAAAACCCACATAGAATAAAATAAATTTTGTTTTTCATCTATGTTTTTCATCTATGTCTTAAATTTTGTTTTTCATGTATGACATCTTCGTAAATAAAAGCACTTTTTCCGATAATTAAATTAAAAAAGAAAAATAAAAAATATATATTCAATGAGCGTTATGCAAAAAAATATGCAATTATTAATAATATATTGACGAATTAGGTTTTTGTTTTTATCTCTTTCTGACAAATCTTCTGAAACTAAATATTATTTATTACTTAACTCATGTGTGTCGGTGATGTAACGTAGGTCTACCTGTCATACAAAATATGAAATATCTACCTTATTTACGAAAACTAAAACGTCACATTTTTTGTAATCATCGAATAGACATTTTCACACCAAAATTACTAAATTAAACTGTTAGGAATGTACGGATTTTTTAATTAAAAAATATTTATTCATTACTCTCGTATTTTCGGCCAGTGTGCAAGAGAGAGCAAAATATTGTACATCGCAGTTAAATCGAGCAAGAAAGAGCACGACAATACCATACATTTCATGTAGGACAGAGATGGCGGTTGCTTGGGTTTCGGCGAAAGCAAAACAATATAGAAAGAGTACGGTAGAGTCGGGTAACATGTGTTAGACAAAGACGGAGTGCAGGCGACTGAAGCGAGCTGGCGACCGCTTCGTTGTATTCAGTTGCCAATGAAACATCGGCGGAAGCGCACGCAAAATCGATTTGCCATAATTTAATAATTTACTAAAATAATGCAAATATGTATGTTTACCTTACATAATTATATAAAGGGACCTTTTAAAAGTCATATCTGTATCGTATTTATGTATATTTTATCACATATTAAAAACTATGCCGATTTTTAATCAGGTAACGCTGTGTTACTCCACCGTCCCCAAAGTTTTTTTTTAGCACAGTCTTTTAAGAGTTAAAAATGTCATATTTATACAAGAAAATTTTGAATATATTTATGTACGCACTATATTCGTAATACTTTGAATAGTGTATGTTGATGAGATGATGAACGGAGAAGACGAGAAGGTCTTGGGATGAAGACCTCACATTCGTAGAAGATGTGTGTAAAAAAATGTCCTCGAGCTCAACTGGAGTAACGAATGGCATGCCATAAATTGATGAAAATGCCTAAAATTTGAGCGAAATTGCAATCCTTGGACAAACCTGCATCCAGTAGTGGGCAGTCAGTTCATCAGTAAAGTCAGGAATCAGTCAAATGATAATAATCATGACGATGTAGTGAAAGTCACTGTATTTTTTATAATTAACTAGCTCTTCGTATCCGGCGTTGCACGGGTTAAGGATTAAGTTGAAAATAAGTTTGTGGGGGTAAACTAAGGTGTGATTCGAACCGGTATAGATTTGCATCGAAAATATATCAGCGGAGCGGAAAGGTTGAAAGAATAGGGAGGAAATGTCGGATATATTACCAGCCAAGTCCCCAAATTTTGAGTCCGATCGGTCAAACGGTACAGATTTGCATCGAAAATGCGTCAGGGGGAGGGGAAGGGGTATGAGAATATGGGGAAAATGTTGCCTATGTTACCCGCCGGGTCTTAAAGCATAAGTATACAAAATTTGTATTGAATCGGACAAACGTTGTGGATTTGTATAGAGAACAGACAGATAGACAGACAGACAGACATTGAGTTTAATAGGTATAGATATTATAATTTATCTGTCTCGCACAGTACTTGTAATAAAACATAATTAAATAGCGTAAAAAAATATTGTTGAAATACTTCCTAGTTTAAGATTTAGTCTACCTTCCAGTAATTCAAGTAAGTTTTTCAATTTTAAACGCTTTTCATGAAGCTGGTGAAATTTAACAACGGCATGAATAACGTATGATGTTATGTATTTTTTTCATTTTTGCCACCCTACCTCGGTACATAAAAATGGAGCATGCATTAAACATTTTTTAGTTTCATGAAAACCTGTTGAATATTTGATAAACCGTATGTGTGCCACCACGCACATTAAATGCATACCCGATATCCGACGCAATTTTATATTCAAATACGTACCACGGCCATAAATTTTCAAAAACAATAGATAAGATATATAATTCATTCTGTTGTTTTTTTTATTTTTGTATTTTTAACTATTTCTCTACTGAATTAATTGCGTTTTCTGATTGGTATGTTCAGCTGGTTTTAATTTACACACAACCCTTGGATGTTTTTTTTCTTATTTTTTCTTTCATAACAATATGATTGTTTCATTATATCGTAACTTTGAGCCATCTGGCTTCTACGTAAATCCCATTTGTATATACATCGTATATGTATGGTTTTTATGAAGGTGAGATGAATATACCTCAGCCTTAGTGAAAAACCTTTACAAAATATGTATTCGGAGATAACGGGAAGACGTTGTGAGGTCGCAGAATAACTGTTACCGGTTATGTGTTAAAATAACAGCGTAAGATCAAGAACATGTGACTCCACTCCCGAGACGAGACGATGTGTCATTATTCGTGTTCCTATTGAAATCTTAGTTATTGCAATATTGTGATCTTAATCTATTTATCAATTCTTTTGACTTGACTCAGCAGTATTATCATAACACCACAACATTTATTCACCTACACACCTAAATTATTTTGTCGATAAGACACTTTTGCAACATAGTATGCACTACATCGAAATCATATTGCGTCACCAAGAATAAACCCTTCAATTCTTAAAGCTTTCACTTTACGCTGTAATACAATAATGGAAAGTCACATAAAGATGATATTTTGGTACGTGGTAGAATTAACGATGTGCGAAAATATAACATTATTTAATCAAATACTTTTTTTGGAGAGGCGATAGTCCTATACTAGGTGTGTGATATACTATCTCTTCTCTTCTTAACATAAAGTATATTTAAAAATATGTTGTTTGATTAAAATAATTTTAAAAAATAAACCAGACCACCTCCACTTATGCCGTAGAATGCGAAACCGTACCATCGGCCATAAAATGCACAGGGATGATGAGTGTACCACGCCGTTTAACACGCTGGTCATGATAAGCGGCTCTAATTATTTTTTTTGGCACCCAGCAATGTCAGCAGCTATACCATGCACACTCCACAGCATCTAGCGTTAATTATAGAATTGAAACCTAGATACATCGAACACCGAATAGAGCCCGAATGTAAATGATGGCTTCTTCCTTGTCATACATATCTTCATCACGTATGTTTCATAATCTGTCACTGATCTGGATTTACTGTCATACTTTTGCATCGCCCTACACAAGAAATTCAATATAAATTCAATTTTATATTAAAATCAAAATACATTATAAGTTTACTTTACTTAAAGAAAATAGACACATACAAGCCTTGGATTATTAAAAAATGAAAAGTAAATTAATAATAAATATTTCAACAAAAATTAAGTTATACCATTTGATACCTGATATGAAAACATCATAACATATCTTTAGCTATAATTTGAAAGCAAGAGGATTATGGAAAGGATCAAAAACTATAGAATTTCTACGAAAATATATTAAATTGCATGAATGATAAATTGCATGCCTCTACCATTTGAGTACGACAAAAAAACACAAAGTTAAAACTCAAGAACTTTCTGAATCCGACTTGAAATATACCATAGCGGCAATTGAACCTCCTTGTACCTGTGATTTTGTACCTTTGAGTAATTGTATTGCATTATAGATATGAACGGCTTCTTCCTTAGGCCGCCGCCATACTGCACGTATCTTCAGCCGTGTATTTTCCGTCGCGTCAAATCGGCAAGGCAAATGGATCGACCGATCATCCTCGTAGTGTATTTGATAAGCGCACATTGTATGGAAAAATGGCAGATAATCCGCATAGTGTAATGCTGCCTTAATGTTATTAATTAATATTGCGCGCGCGGACGATTGTGTGTAGACTGCACCTTGACTGAAATATAAATAATATCCATCATGCATAAGATTAATAATTATATAATTAATAAAATTATATACAATATTAAATTTTTTTCTTCATTGGAATGTGGCTCAGTAGAGATGATTTTAATCTACTCTCAAGACAAAAGAAAATTTTCAAAATAAAAGATAATAATTTTTTATAAAAAAAATCTTAGTAATTTTTTTAGCATCTACATTACCTTAGATTTTACAGGATTCATTCTCCTCACTTTCCGGGTGAGAAAAGGAAAAAAACACAAACATGAAGCACTTAGTTGATGAATAAGAAATATTTAATTATACCCGGTACGGCAATCCTTCTTTTGCATGAATAATAAATAGACTTATTCAAATGCAGGGGACGCGGAATAAAAATAATTTTTTCATTTCATATTAGTTATAAAAAAAAGGTGAAGCTTTGCGCGTGCATAAATATTTATATCCCTTTCGCAGATTTTCTTTAAAACCCAATGGCAACAGGGATATTAAAAATCCTCATTTTCATACTCGTACATACAGACCACAAAAATATATAGACATGAACTAACGAAATTTTTCTGGCATACAGTCTGATTTCACCCTTAATATTGGTGAAATCGGACGAGTAGTTTCAGAGATTACCTCTTGCATCCAAATTCACAAACTTTACTTCTTTATAATATTGGTGTAGATAATTATTTTATACACAACAACCGCCATTATCTTTCCTTAATTTTTGATGGTGAAGTTAAGCTATTTAAATAAAAGTCACCAATTTCATTTTGTCTACTTGTTCACCATTTGCATTTTATAATATGCCTAATATTCATGCATGTAGTTTTGCTACTTTGTATATAATCGAATTGCATTGATATTTTTAATAGGTGAGTGTTGCTAGGCGAAGCCAGACACATATATTTGGATATTGGGTTATATTTAAAATAAGTACTGAGCTCACGGATTCGGGATTCGAACCCAAGTCACCTCCCTTCCGGAGCCAGTGCTCTGACCACTAAGCTATAGCAGCCCTCTGTATGTCTTTTTAATTAATTAATTTATTTGGTTTTAAAATTTCACAGAACCTTGTACTGAAAAATTACAACTTATAATAATATATATAAGTACTGAGCAGTATGTATTTTTAACCTAGTATTCTCTATGTGTCTCATTTAAAAATTATAATTTAAATATGATAATACTGATAAACTTTTCCTTTAGAATAAAGAAAATAAGGGTATGGACATATGGTAGTGGAGTATAAAAACTGAAACGAGAAGACTGCGAAATATACGACTTCAGTTAGTCGGGATCTTAAAGGTTCGAACGTGACTAAAGTTGCAGCGCAGGATTGAACAAAGAAGAACATAATGATTTGAGTGTCCGAAACCAGATGAACAGGATAAGACGTGGGCAATGAAGAAAATACTTAATAAAAAAGCAATATTGTGAAAAAAATCGTAACAAATAATTTTAGCTTTTTTTTAAATTTCTCTGATAATATTTTTCTATTTCAATTTAGAATTTATTTATTTAATAATATGTACATTACAAACGAAATTCTCAAAGCATACATATTTTGAAAGTAATTATATATAAATAAATAGATTACTTGTCTAAGACCACTAATGAGTTTAAGATGATTACACAACTAGTTTCGACAACTACCGATGTTGTCATCAACGGGTGATGATTTAAACCAATTTAAATCAGTTTAAATCATCACCCGTTGATGACAACATCGGTAGTTGTCGAAACTAGTTGTGTAATCATCTTAAACTCATTAGTGGTCTTAGACAAGTAATCTATTTATTTATATATAATTATAATGTCATTCCACAAAGTTAACGCCAATTCAATAAATAATATATTTTGAAAGTATTTATATTAAAATAACAATATTTCATTAATAAAAATAAAATAAAAACTGGTCAAAGGTGTAGGAGAATCCTGCTTCGGAAAACCCCTTCAGGCATATGGAATATATCAATACCCCAAGCGATATTGTTCAGCATAGTTGTAGATCTTCCAACAGGCATAACCATCAGCAGGTTGGTTCTGTATATTGGAATGTGAAACAATCTATGCTGACGATGTCTAAGGTCAGGAACATACAAACCAATGCTCGGCACAATTTCAAGATTATCTATCATACCGCGCAACAATCGATAAAAATACATAATCAAATACACATTCCTTCTAATTTTTAAACTATTGTAGCTAAGCATACCTTGGAGAAACTCGGTTGGGTAGCACTAAAGATAATGCCCGTACTCTCTCATGTAGAGATATCTCAGAAACATCTTTTGGACTTTCTCCACCATAAGAGAGTATTTGCCTCATGTGCCCCCCAAATTACAGAGCCACTCTCGAGTCTACTTCGCACCAAGGAGTTGTAAAGAGTTCTCAGTACGCGGGTATTCTCAAAAACCCTGGCAGTACACAGAAAAAATCCTAACATTCTCAAAGTATTATTACCACTGATCGTCTCTATGTGATCGTGAAATGTTAGGCTATTCACAAATCTAACACCCAGATCTTTGACATTCGATGTTCTTCATCAGCTATCGAATATGCAAGCAATTGATTATTTAGACTCTTCCAAGAATTTTAAAATTTCTGACGGACCGATAGAGTACCTGTACTGATTTATTCATCAGCACTTTGGTCAGAGCCAATCGTGCCAGGGTTATACCCACCTGCCATTTTAATTTAAAATTAGTGATATTTTTTAACAATATTTATTTCCACCAAAAAATATTATATTTTTTTGTTTGAAAGTAAAATTTGTTTTTCTTTACTTGGTGCAACATAAATATTAATTTTTTTACCTATGTACATAAAAATATATGAAATTATAAATATTAAAATATCCGTTTTATCTATTAATATGTCTAACGACTGTCATTGAGGATGGCCCCGTATAAAGCCGCAACAACCGTAGAACTTGTATGAGAAGATGTATGAATGTGGCCGAAGCAAAAGTGGTGTGCCAGGATAGAAGAGTGTGGCGTTCAATCCTCTCTGCTTACCCCTGCAGAGAAACGGCGGGATCGTTAGTTAGTTAGTGAGATACTCTTGTTTCTTATCTCCATAGTCTGCTGCACTTCTCGGTATTTTTCCATACGTCGGAGGACTTCAACATTCGTCATTTTATTCACCCAGGAAAACTTTAATGTGCGTCTATAGATCCACATCTCAAAAGCCTCGCCTTTTATGTTACTGCAGATTAGTTCTTGGATTACACAAATAAATAAAAGGTACTACCGACTGTCCTCAAATACTGGAACGTATCTTCTTGCGTATTCCATCTCGCGTAGCTAGAAGTAATGCAGCTTGTGCCGTGAAAACTGCAGCTACCAACTACGCCTTTAATTCCCCACTGCAAAGACTTCCTAGACTAGTAAACAAATACGAGCAACTTGACGTCTTTGCCAATAACTTTATAATATTCAAATATATTTTAAAAGGTGTCATTTGTCACTTTATCTACCCAGGAATCTTTCAATATGCTTTTATAAAGCCACTAAAATAAAGTATTATAGAAATATGTATAATATTCTGTGTATAGTTTTCTGGGATATTCTGCCATGAATATGGGACCTCTCTGGCCAAGGTTTTGGATCCCATTGCAGGGTCCATCATCAGCCCTGATGATGGACCCTGCAATAGGATCCGAAACTTTGGCCAGAGACGTCACATATACACGGCAGAATATCCCAGAAAAATATACACAGATGATTCTGAACGGCCGTGAAAATATAAGGACATTTTTATGTATAATATTATATTCTTAGGACAATCGCCAAGATCGGTTTAAATAAGTGTCCAAGTAAATAACCTCAAATTTTTGAGCAGAGACAAATGCAAAAAATTATAAGAATTATAATACAAGAGAAAAACTCTAACCTTAGAGATTCTAACATTGTTGAGACGGGCTGAAATTTTTTATAAAATTCGTGTAATTTAGGTATTAAATCATTTAAAATACGGTCGGTCGATTCGGGTCTGAGATTAGCCTACGAGCTAAATTGGCCTATAATAAGTGTTTAAATATGCAAAAACCAAAATAATTCATCTAGAAAATAAATTTAATTACGTCTGCCCACAAATTAGGATAAGGGCGGCTTTAATAGAGACCCCCTACTAATGTATTATTAACCGGGAGCTCTGCATTTGGCCACAGGGAGGCTTAACGCCAGAATCAGGCGGCCTAACCGCCCCCGTGCAGCTTCATTTTATGAATCTTTTACCACTAGACGAGATTCCTAAAGTTAAAAGTTATTTTGAAGGGTATAAAATTAAATTCAGCAGTATACCGCTGAGATGTTTCTGAGATAAATACAAATAATCTGTCACCATTATAGAAAATGTCTCTGGAATCTATGAAACGTAGATCTTATCGGAAAAAATGTTTTAGAAATATATTTATTTATTAATAAACGCCATAGTGGGTTTTTATAGTACAAGAATTGTAGTATTGAAATTAATTTAATAATTATTTAATTAAATCCCATTCCCTTCCTCTTCACACCCTTCCCTTTTTATGCACTATCATAATTAAACTTTGATCACATATTCTTTACCATTTTTTCTTTGTTTTTTTACCAGCTTCGAGGCAAATTCACTGGCCATACAAAATGAATATTTTTTCGATATTATATAAAATTTTTATTACATGTACCGTATGTTTACCAAAAAAAATTAATTACAAGGATTTTTGTATACCTACAATAAATAATTAATAAATAAATAGTAGAAATAAAACATATTAAATAGCAGTGAACAATAACTAGGATATTTTAAAATAAATAAAAATATATAATTCATGGGTAACAAAAAATAAATAAAAATTATGTGCATTAAACTACTAGTAATTAGTTCTACTGGCATATTCTGAATCTTAATAATTATTTAATTCGGGTATATACTACAACAAAAAATGTCTTTGAATTTCGAGAACTTGCTTCCAGGTGATGGATGCATCGTATTAACGGTGAATTTAATGCGTAGTTATTCTTGTGGGATAAAATAATTGCCACCTCCGTTTTTCTTTGAAATAAGTGTATAAGTAAATATTGAATTTTTAAATACGCATATTGATGTTTGCTACCAAATAGTGAGCATTGTTGCTTTTGCGATTTACATAATTGCATTTTGCTGTCACTGCTATGATGTTTCAGACTAAAACCGACATGAATTCTCACTTTGGTATTAAGCTGTCATTTTATCACAAGACACCACACTTGGGGGTTTAGTTAATTGGGGGAATAAATAAAGTGCATATCGCTACTGTCTTAGCTTTTAATAGTGATTTGGAAACATGATTTTGGAATACATAGAGCTATATTTCATATAAAATCACTAATTCAACTAACTAAAATTTCTTAATAACCTTAGTGACTGAATTCAATTTTTTTTTGATACCGCTGCGTTTGCTTTTTCCCACTCAAATCAGTTCTTCTATAATTATAAAGACCTATGGGAATGGAATCTGTGAGAGAGAAGTATATTGTAAAAGATATATGTTTATAGAACTCCATAATCAAACATATGAAAAAAAAATATGCTTGCTTTTTAGTTTTACTTATTTATTTTTTGTAAAAGTTCTCACAAAAAATGCATCTCATAAAAATTATAGAAATATAACTGAAAACATTAAGTGTGTTTTTATTTTCATATGAGGAAAAAGTTTTTTTTGTCATATAGATGTAAGTGATATGGGATTATGCAATTATTGCTGGTAAAAACTGTCAAAAAAAGCAAAACTAGCGGTGCATAATGGAACTCTGGATCTGACTCTGATGTATGAAAGTGAAACCTTGAATTGGCAAAAAAGAATGAAAGTAAACTGAATGCGGTAGAAATGCGATTGTTATGACTTATGCGTAGAAAATCTTTCTACGATAGAGTGGAGAATGAACGAACGATTTAGGAGCGAGTTTAGAAGGCCAAAAAAATAAAGAAAGAAGTTAACGTAATGCTAGACGTAGCTTAATAGAATAAAAATTGCTGAGATGGTTTGGCCATGTGGAATGGATGCGCGAGGAATGGATGATAAAGAGTATCTTGATGATGTTGATGAGTAGCTTGTCGGTCTTGTGGTTAGGACTCTCGCCTCATGATCCACAGGTCACGAGTTCGAACCACACTCCAGATCCGCAAGTTAGTCCTATTTTCATAGCATAAGCGTTAAGTTTACTCTGAAAATAGTAAGAATATTGATGTGACACGTATTCCGTGTTCGCATCTCTATTTTAAAAATAAGTTTATGAGGCGTGCGTTGACAGCAGAATAAAAGGTAGTCCATGAAAGGTCTGACATGAAAAGATAAATCAAATATTTAAGAAAAAAGCGTGCATGAGATGATGTATAAAAGTGGACAAGGCGAAAGTGGTGTGCCGGGATAGGAGAATGTAGTATACCATTTTTTGTCTGGTAATGGCTTTGTTTCATAGCTACCTTAGTTCAATATTTTTAATTCACCTATTATAAAAAAAAATATTTTCTTTTATTGTTTATTAAAATCCTTCTTAGTTGCTTTTTAAATTTATTGAAATATACATTCACAATGTTGTTGTTTGGATATTAAAAATATTTTTCGTATTCATATCATAAATTATTAGTGTAATTTACGTGATACAACCGAGAATTTAAGAATAATAATGGCTTGTTCTTACCCTTTCGATTCCAACATTGAGCCGATTTTCAAAGAATGATTTCTTTGTTGAGGTATAAAAGATCTGATTTGTGCTTTTCGTTGTCTGATTATTGATTCGCTGTCTTAAAAAACAACAGCTATTTGGAGAACAAAAGGATGAACCCTATAAAACATCATTCATCCCTCATCATTTATATAAAATACAAATATTATCATAGTTTCTGAATCTTGGTCATCCTTATCCATTCAAATATTTTATTTTTGTTTATTTATTTTACTTACAATAATAAAAATGAGTTTATTCCAACTTAATTATGGTGAGT
>JADDOH010012773.1:0-28056 GCA_016648135.1 Agrypnia vestita
GTGTAACTACCCTCCGCAATACGGGCGATCTCATCTAGATGCGCCTCTACAAATCCGCAAAATGCGAAAAAATTCCAATGTCGGTATCCGAGCTGAACCGATCCTTGGCCATATATATTTTTTATCACAAAAAAAAATTTAAAAACCGAAATTCGGCTGCAAGGGCATGTCTTCCTTTTCCACAGAAGACCTGTCGCCCATTGGCTGCCGGCAAGCTATACAGTGGTGGCTTCCATCATGTATGGTCGCTCGGGTACCCACTGCACTGACCCGCACGCGGGGGTCACTTCCGGCCAATCAATTTCAATATGTGTGTCCTAAGAGTGCATCTCGCGGGCCTCCCACTGGGCCGCTCAGCTATCCTGGAAGACACGGTTGCGGCGATGGTCGGGCGGCCTGGCACGCCCCCGGTTTTCATCCATCCTTGTGCTGTGCTCGATAAAAACGCCGTTATCTGCACCCGCTATCTCTCCAACTCGCGACACTTCACAAATGGCATAATCTATGCCCCATAATAATTTTATAACACTTTTGTTATAATCACAGTGCGCTTGATTTCCCCGGTTTCTCGGCTAAACCGTCGGGGCCGTAAATCCAAATTACGCAAAGTGTTCACACTCAACGGATGTTGGGCAAGTCCGCTGGCTTTTAAAGTTATCTGCCCTAGACGCGACCGCGGTTTGGAGGCGCACATACCGCGGGCGCCGTACAGGCGCAGATTTCGCACCGGTCCCGATTTACCGACCGTACTGGCGACTTCGGAGTCCATCGGCGACACGGTCAAACCTTTATCGCATAAGGCGAATGTCTTTCTATGCCCCCGAGGGCCACACACGTCGACTTTCTGTACATTTAATAAATTACATTTTCGGCGTCGCGGCTCGCGGTATGAGCATAGTCTATCAGGCCAGGTCGGCCGGGCGCCGCGGCGCGCCCGTCACCTGACCCGCGAGCGACACGTTTTCACTCGCGTTCCGCGGAAGGCGGCGCGACGTGCAGCATCCGGTGATGCCGCATCTCGCAATTGTCCACGCCGCATTTTTTATCACGGCCCCGGCATCCATGTTTATGTTTCGGCGTCCACGGTTCGAGGCACATAAAACACAATCTTCTGTCCTTGACGATAGCCGCTCGGTCAGATACCGAACAGTGCGTAAAATCGTTGCATGCCGCGGCGCCGTGATCTCTTGAGTCGCAAATACCGCACTTTTTAGTATTTTCCGGCGCTCGATGTATAGCGTGGATCTGCGCATTTTTGCGCCCCTTGTCTTCAATCACTTGCGCGGTCTGTCCGCCGCAATGGGGCGCCGAGTCTGTCATACTCGACAGCCATCTCGAGAAGTCCTCGATGTTCGTGCTCACGGTTCCGAATCTCGCCGCGAGCCATGCCATTCTCGCCGAAAGCGGGAGCCTTCTGACGAGCTCGCGTAACAATTGAGGTGAGGCCAAATAGCGCTCGTCCATACCTTTTACTGTGGCGACGGCATTCCTCACCGCTACCGCGAATTTCATAAAAATGCCTGTGTCCGTACTCTCGGTGAGGCGTGCTGTGTTCCTCACTTTTTCCAGGACGCTTGCAATTATCGCATCTGGCTGGCCGAATAAATCCTCCAGAGTGCGCATAATCCCCTCAACACAATGAGGGTCGCCGATCAAAGGGCGCACTGCGTCCCGAGCTGCCCCCTTGAGCGCGATTCTCAACCGCATCGCGTTCTCTGCGGTTGTCAACCCACACAATTCCGTGGATTGCCTGAATTGCGTTTTGAATGAACGCCATTCCATTGGGTCGCCCGAAAATTCAGCCAGGTCCTTTGCATTAGACTGCCGCGCTATCACAGCCGACACTCGTGGCTCATCCTGGCTGAGCGGATACCGCGGGCTCTCAGGTGAACGCGTTGACCGGACCGCTTCTGTGACAGCGGAAGTCAGCCGTTCAAATTGCGCTTGTTGCGACCGCATCCAGTCGCCCAAGCTCGGATTATCGGTCCCGGCAGGAGCCTCTTGATGACAAGTTGTAGGTGCATTCATGCGTGCCGGGTCTTCTATGGCGATGTCGTCCGCCGAGACACTCGCAGCGGTAATAGGCGCCGCTACGTCGGTTGCCGCGGCGCCGGCGGCGAGCGCTCCTGCGCCCCCCGCCACGGGGTCCCTTCCCGCCGCTGCAAGTGTCAAAGCCCTCGTAAACATCTCTTCTTGGCGCTTCTGCATTTCATCCAGCTGCCTCCTGTAATGCCGGTCCTTCTGGCGTAGCTCCCTGCGCAGCCTCCTTATATCTGCACTCGAGCTAGCCGCGTCAGTAGGTGACGCCGCCTGATCCTCAGCTCCCGACTGCCGGTCCGATTCATCTCCCGATGACGCTTCGCGACGGGAGTCATTGTTTTCGTCGGCAGCTAATTCATGATTCGAATTTGATCTTAACGAGCGCGACATTTTTCTTTAAAATATTATTATTATTTTATTTTTTTTACAATAATATAAAAATTCGGATTCCGACGAAGCACAAAATTACTGAATTTAAAATTTAAAACCGAAACAACGGAAATCCGGCTTCACGAAGGACCACGAAATGGTACGCACAGGGCCATACCAAGTTCGAAAAACTATTTAAAAATTCCCAAAATATTTTAAAACCCGAGCGGCTAAAAAACCGAATTTAAAAATAGCTAAAGATAGGGTGGGTCTCCGTGTTACGGTGGGAGAAATTCAGTAGAAATTTATAATATTTTAAGCACAAAGGTAAATTCGAAAGCAACAACAAAAAACACTTTTTCAGGAATTTAAATTAAATAATAAAAGACACTTTATTTAGCAAAAAACGATTCCGCGGACCGGCAGCGTAACAAGGTAAAAGTAATCTCGGCGAACTGAGGATGCCGAGTCTGCAGAATCTTCCTTTATTTATACTTAAAATCTAGACACAGCGGGAAATCAACGGTCAAAATGGGATTAGTAATGGAGGGGAGAGACATCTCGAGAATACCCAGTGGCGGATGGTGGTCAGCGCAGCATTCCCGAGCGGATCATACCATGCCGGCTCATCCTCTAGACGGACTATTTTGCCCGCCTAGCCAAATTATCTCCCGAACGGGGAGGTATACATATGTAAATGTTACGTCAAATTGAACGCCTGGCACATCTGCATGTGAATTTAATTAGTACCAATGTGTCCGGATGTGTCGGCGTTCATAAATCGCCTCAAAAAAGGCCGATTCCTACCTCTCGATGTATCTCCTTCCAAACTAATCCGATTCTTTATTTTATAACGAATTCTGACAGGAAATGACATGCCAGATTTTGTGCACTTTTTCTGAGTTCATCTCGTGAACTTTCTGATTTTACGGCGTTGCAAACTTTCCACGCGCCGCGTACGTCTGGTCCATAAACCAGCGGCCCCCGCCAGGCGCCGGCTTGTCGCGTTCAAACGTCGGCCTGCCTGACCCCCGCCAGGCGCCGGCTTGTCGCGTTCAAACGTCGGCCTGCCTGACCATTTTAACGGCCTTTCAAATCTGCTGCGCAGTTATCTGAAAACTGGCAAAAAACATATTTTTGCTATTTAATTTAATCCGCGAGATCGGCCGTCATCCTCCACAGTGAGATACGTTTATTTCCGAATCTCGCGGATGTCCTAATAATGCACAAAACCTTATATCTCCAGTCAGGATTCGTCAGTAATAAGACCGCTAATTCCACTCATTTTATTTACAATAAAAAATTACAAATTACATATAGAATAAAATTACAAAAAATTCTTAAAACTATTCAAGTTGTCGAGGCCTCGACGCGAGTATAAGAAATATTATAAACTAAATGCATAAATGTTCAAAAAATAAACCTTATGGTAACAATTACACATACAATGAAAACGAAATATAAACAAACACATTGAAATTCTTAGAATAATATCGTCCAAGTCAATTAGTGAGTCAATACAATAGAAGTCAAATGAATGAAAACTAAATGGCGGAGATGGCGAGATTTCACTTCTTGGAAATTTTATCGGCAATAATGTCTCGTCCTAATGACCCCTTTTTCATTCATATGCGGTCAACGATGATTCACTAATTGCTTTTCGCGGGCAATTTTTATTTACATCCTTTGAATTTATCGAATGGGCGCCAACACACACATACACACACGGCCATATATTGTTATTTTTATTAAATTTAAAAAATTCAATTTTATGCCGCTGGATTGATCGTGTGCGAAACAGACAGGGTTGAGCCATGTAAAAAATGAAAACATAATCTGACCACTATGAGCGGCGCGTGTCCAAAACAAATCAGCCGCTACATACAGAAAATTGCATTGGAGGCGAGGTGTGTATGCCACCACTGGAAATTGGGTTGCCGATCGGAGCGCGCGCAAGTCAGTACCCAGCGGCCGTTGCCGCGACTGGAGGGGGGCTGCCCGCGCACGCTGCTTCCAACTAGCTGTAGAACAACATCGTCCAGACGCTAGCCCTGACGAGGGCCCTTTGTTAAATGAATATGAGAATGTGATGCCTGTCTTGGCCGCCGATGTTATTTCCAGCTACAAGGGTCGATACAAATATGTGTGAAATTTGTATATGTTATGAAAATGTTTTAAAAAATATGTTGATGCCTTGTGAGAAGCAGCGCTTGGCGCCCTTTTTGTTTGCAATATTGTCATGTGCATTATGTTGAATGTCTGATGAGAAAATGTATTGGAATTTTATGAATTTTTATGAATAAAATGGAATTAAATAATTTTTTATTTGGCACCTACTGGTGCGTGGACAGAGGTTAGAAGTTTGAGCCGAAGGGATTCTTCCGCGATTCCGCCCCAAATAAAGTATGTGTGTGGCACGCGGTACCCGCGATGTTCGCCAACACTAAATGGGCATGAGTGTGGCACGCAATATCCGCCAACACGGGAGACGAGTCTCGCTGCAGAGGGCCTCGTCTCTTTCTTTCCGCCGTAGAATCCGCCGACGGGCAAATAAATGTTTTTGAATATGAGAGATTTGACAAGCTTACCTGACCGGCTATAACTTCTAACGCCTAGTACTCAAATTCCGAGCCCTCGTCTGAGATGCGTATATGGGATACCCTCCACAGGGGCCCGAAGGCCTGAACCGGGCGCCATCGTGGAGATGGTCCATCATGAAATAAATGAGTACTGGAAGACCGTGAGAAAATTTTGTATTTTCTCGATTTGGAAACGGTGTACGCCTGCTTTCAGGCCCACGTCGCGGTAAGCTCGCGCGCACGGCTCGCCGTGGAGAATATTAAAAGGTCGAATTTTTAATCGACGATCAGAGCGGTTTACCGTGGACGAAATCCTACTTATGTAGTGCCATTGCATTCCTTTACTGAATGCCTGTCTGGAAAATATATTTTTATATATGTGGAATGATATAGGCGCGCCTGAGAGTGGAATAAAAAATTGGTTTTTGGCGCTTTTTTGAATGCCTATAACTCAGTAAATATTTACCCGACATATTTGGAATTACTGTTAAAATGAGCGCTTGCATGCGCAATTTATATTTGTCATAGCAAAACTTGTAAAAATACTGTTTTTGATTTTTTATGAATTTTTGAGCCGTTTGTGGCAAATTTAATTTTAATATTTTGGGCCTTGTATGACCCAGCCTGTCCAAACAACTGTGTTATTATCATCTGCTAGATCTGTTATTACAAAATAACACAGTATTAGGCTCTTGGGAGCTACAATGCATTTTTTGTAAATTAATTTGTATCTGCTATATGGAATCTGCCTCGCGGTGGAATTGCGCAACCGCGACTGACGTAGTTCACCGCTCGGCCGCTGGGAGCGCTGCGGCGCCTTCCCAGAATCCGGCAACCTTATTGGCTTATGTAACATGCTATGACGCAATCTTGTGCAATTTTGAATTTGGTATAAATATAACGCATTGAAAAGCGAGTACCATAGTTACGCAACCCGCGTGGTACGAAATCGCTGTTTGAACAATCTTCTTGCTGCCTTTTATTTCTGACCCCTGCTCATCTTCTCTGGACCTTTGCTTTCTTGGATTTTTGTGACCACTGCCTTCTGACCTGGACTTCGCTTCGGATTTTTTCTTCGAATATCATACGATAAAAGCACTACCTCGGCGTTTGACTTCTGGCATATCCACGGACTACGAGCTTCACAGTGAATTCGGGTGGCGATCTCTGCCTCACCAGCGAAGACAACTGAGCCGCATAAAAAAAGTGTTCTTGTCCGGAACAGTAATTATTTTTTTTATATAATATCAAAAAAATATTCGTTTAGCATGACCAGTGAAGTTTCCTCGAAGCTGGTATAAAAAACTAAGTAAAAAAATGATAAAGAACATGTGATAAATAATAAATATTTCAAAGATTTAAGTTATGATAATGCATTAAATGGGAAGGGTGGGAAGAGCGAAGGAATGGGATTTGTATGGGCAACCCACTGCAGTAAACTCAGCAATTAGCCTCACATTAGACTTCATTAGGATCTCGACTTCTGGAGTGATCGGATGTGCTTGCCAAACAAAACAGAACTCAAAATACAAGGCGAAAATCCCTTTGAAAATGGCCAGTGCTATCTGTCTGAAACGTTGGATACATAATAACAGTCTTTCTCAAGACTACAATACGTGGGTTACCCACGAAAATCTTAATATTAACATGGCAGTTAGCTTCTTCGATCTGTCAAACCAGCTTCTGCTGGGCTTATATCCATCAACAGTAGCACTTGTTTCAGGCACTTTCTTTGCAAGATTATTATTGCCCCTTTTCCAACATCAACTTCTTTGATTTCTTTTCTCTTTACCTGGATAGAACTGATCGTTGATGCGGACTATTCGTATCCTGGCAAGATGACACGCACACCACCCTCATACTCTACGAGTTATTTTTTGAATTGGCAAGTTTTTTCGCAGTAATGTACCACCACATTATTAACAAATTGAGCAGCTTGTTGGTGTAGTGGTAATGCTCGCCTAGTGATCTGGTGGTCGGTGGTTAGAACCCCATTCCAGGACACCAGCAAGTTAATCCTATTTTCGCAGCACAGTTTTTTGGCTTAGTTTGAGAATAGCAAGAATATTAATGTGACAAATCCGTGTTACCATCTGCTAATAAACAAAAATGCCGCTTGCTGGATACCACTTTTACTATATAAATTTTACTTAGATTATCTATCAGCCGCGTCGTCACTAATTTGCCTACTGTTCATTTTTGGCAGAATGAAAAGGGCATTGATTTCAAAAGAATATTTTTTATAAGTGGATAGATTTTTAAAGAATTTTATGGAATCAAACAATTGATTATTTATGGTCCAGATTGATGAGTTACCCCAGTTAGTTACCTCAGAAGTCAGAGTTACCTCAGGAATGTACCTGCACATTTCCTACCCCTCATTGACAATGGTTGCATTCCAGTGCAGCAGGTATGAATCTTTGGATATTGGTATGAGAATGGTTCTTATAGTTGGGGGTTACATTGAATTTTTTTAAAAGAGAGCTCTGTGAGAATATTTCTTTTTAATCAAAGCTCGACAGATTGACCACACTCTCATTATGCACATCTACACACACTAGGGTCTGCATAAAAAAAAAAACATTGTATGTTTTGAAAATATTTTTTTCATTTGTATGCAATCAATAAAAGACTTTTTAATATATACATCAATTTTTACTTAACAATAAATGTTTTAATGGAAGGTCTCTGTTGATAAAATACATTAAAAGTAAATACTTAACAAATTGTGTTTAGTGAGATTCATATATATATATCATAATATTGGTGATTTAAAGATAAAAAAAAACACTTAATCCAAAAGAAATATTCAATAAAATTGTTAAACCAATTTTTAAATACGCACTTTGGGTAACATTAAAATACAAAATGGGGTAAAATAATAATTACACAAATGAACATTTTTGGTAAAACACCCTATTTTTCATTTGACGAGTATATACAATATTATGCTAGACAAAAAATACAATATTTTTCTTATTTAAAAATATATATCGCTTATAAAATATGCATACATTTTACAAAAAAAAAACTATTAAGAGTAAGGCACTTACATACAAATAAAACTCAATGTAGAGTACAAAAACGAATTGACATAATAAAAAAAATACATATTATCTTTAACGACAATTAAGAATAAAACAGTGAGAGAGATTGAAAAATAAGTGCATTATGCATTCATTCATTAATATAGTTCGATAATATGGTCAATATTATAAAAAATGTTCAGTAAAAAATAATAAATGTTTAAAACATTAAAAAACATTTTTATGTTTTCTTTAAAGCCTATTACATTCCTCAGTCTCTTCCCTTTACAGTCATTTTGATATTTCTCTTTCAAAATGATAAAGAATAACATAATATGGTGTGTTAAAATATCTTCTGATTAAGTATTTATTAGTATTTTTTATTAACAGCTGCATTGACATATACATCATTGTCATTGTGGTTTGATTTTCCTAACTCCACATCTACAATAAGTTCTGAACTACAGCAATCATAAAGTTTGATTATCAATTTGAGTAGTTAAATGATATACATACATTGAAAAATAGGTCATACAGAGAATTCTTGTATTTCAGGAAACTTGGCTGTTGAAATAAAGGGAGGGTGTTTAATTTGGTCACTCTCCTGGTTATAATTTAATGTGCACATAATTCTGTACTTACTGATTTTTTGTGTTCTCTCGAAGCAGGATAATTACAACTTTGAAAGGATCCTAAACAACTATGTAATACTATTGCCTGCCCAACATAACTTGGCGTGCGGCAGGATTGGAACTAAAACCCGCCCCGCCCGCACCCGGCGGCAACTCCTCGCCCTGTAATTCAGTACAATTTTGTATGTGCTCGGGAGCTGTGACATCTTGATTACCAATATACACTGAATTATTATGTCCAAAACAGTCCGGGGTGGTGCAAGAACAATTGCCAATGAAGTATTAAAGTTTTGCGAAGCTGAAAAGCAAATAATGGACCGATATTACCGTCTGATAGTTTGACAGATAGAGCGGCAGCCGCGGAGCACGCTGTTACCTGACCAAATTTATATTGACACTGGTCACCGGACATTCACTACATTATGTATTGTGTAATAAATTTACAACCTGGCAACTTCTGTTTCGCGACAGGGGCGACCTCCCTCGCAGGCCAAGTTATCGTGGTGGCACTCTAAAGTGAACATGATTCTATATGTATATATAATATATATCTCAATATAAAATAACTTAAATGAAACACTGCAACACTGATATAAAAATTTTGAGAACATATGTAATTCCACATTTAAAAAATATTGAACAGATTTTTAAAGACATAATATAACATTTAATATTATATGCACCTATATGTTTTTACGTTCAGGTTAGAATTTTCAAAATTATTTTAAATAGTCAAAATCACAAGAGAAATTTAGTCACAAATTGCAGAAACAATCACATCACATTCTGATCAACATTAATAAGGCACTAAAAATATTACCCAGGTGTACATTTTTTTATAGATCATTTTGAGTTCATATAGAGAGCATGTAGCACAAAGAATTCTGAGTAGCAAGTTTAAGAAAAGATAATTTAAAAGGTTCCTTTCTTCTTTTTTTCCTGGTGATTCACCCTTTTGGAGAATTCTTGCTAAATTTGAAAGGTTAAAAACAAATATGTTGTGCACCTACCAGCAACCCCATAAAAAAACACCAAAGCGCTAGTGAAACAAAGCTAGAAATACAAGGAAGACGAAATTGGCGCATTTAAAAAAATATTTCATTTGAGGTGTGGTAATTAGCGACCAGAATTTTTAAAAATTATCGATGTTCAGATATTAATTAGTTTGCAGAATTTTTCATTTTTTATTTTCATATTTATAAACATGATGTTAATTAAAATATATTGAAGTGATTTGAATTTTTTGTTGGGATATGCTTTAAAGTTATTTTTACAAATTCTATTGTATTTTGAAGGACAGTACTTAAAGAGAAGAACTTTGTGATGGTGGCAATTTTTAAAATACATCCTTCGATTTTAACTTATTCAATAAAATCCATTAAATATTTTAAGTAGTTATACACATACACAAATAAATTAAACTTTTGAGAAATTTGTGAGATTAAGAAATAATACTTCTTCGGGAAAAAAAAATATTCTCCATAACTTCAGGTCCAGTGATAACATATCTATAGCGATTAGGAGCAGAAGTATGTATTCATGTTATGCTATATATAAGCTTACACCGAGTTAGAGCATTTAATATGTATTTACGTGTTAGGTTAATTTGAACTCAACTTCGAATACAATGCTTCTTCTTTTTTTCCTAATTACTACAGATATTGTTCAAGACAACAAAACAGAATATAATGATATCCCACATGTTCTTCAAGTTTATCATACTTAAATGATTCAATAGGCGGGTGAGAAGAGTAATCTTAGAGCTAGTAGCTTCCGAGATTCTAAATATGGCATTTATAATACTAAAAGTGGTCCACTTTGACGGCGACGGTATTGAGAGTGGTTGTTGCTGGCAGTAAAATGTTGTCCCAAGAAGGTGATGGCCCCGGTTCCGTATCGGTAGCGTTCAAAGTCAGTCCGAGGGACGGGAGGGTGTTGGCGCAGTGCGGCAGTCGCAGAGTCACCGGTCGAGCAAATCCCAAACCCTGCGGTCCACACATCACTAACGGCGACAGCAAAGCCTCACCTGGACAGGACATTCATATAATGATCATGAAATAATGTTGAATAGTACAAAACAACAAGTTATGGTGAATTAGACACACATAAAGGCAAAAAAAACCAATACATGTTTAAAATACATTGATTCTACTTTAAAATAAAAGCTATCAAGGAAAAATAATATATTTGTAATAAATTTTGTCTTTACTATTCCAGCTACATATAATAATATTCAAGTTAGATTAGGAGAACTTTCATCAAGTGTTTGGACAATCCCTGTCTATTCTGGAAAGCATGTCCTGAATGTCTGAATATAAATCTATTGAAGACGTCCAAATATATATTATTGTCTGTTGTTTTAAGGCTCTTGTGTAGTTTGGTCAAGTCGGGTCTTACGGGCATGCTATGATTTTTTTACCATCCACATGTTGCTTACATATCCATCTGATTGTTTCTTTTCTGCTTCATACACCTGAACCATGTTTATCATTCTACATATTAAAACTTTACAAATTATACCTTCAATAATAAATGACAATAAAGTGTTTACATAAAATAAATTTAGCCCCAGCCTTGATTGTTTTTTGTAAAACTGGTTGCATTTGCATAAGTACAGAGTGATAAAAGAGAATTTGTATATAATTTCTGTGATTACCATGACTCACAAAATTAGAGGGCCAAGAATTTGAATTATTGAACACGGATAAGCGCAGATGTTCACTTGTTTATTTTAATTTGGTTGCCAGAGATGAATTATTTTTACAACTTTGTTATGTCAAAGACATGCATAGGTTTTAAAATGAAAATTTTGATACTGGCCCACATATTTGATGCCAAATTTAATGTTTATATTATTTAGGCAGATAAATTTGGATTTGGGCGGAAGAGATTTGAAATAGAGATTGGATTAGCGCAGACGAATATAACTAATTAAAGGGTGATAGGTTATTCAGATGGCAGAATGGAAGAGTGAGTTTAGCAGGGATAATCTAAATACACAATGCTAAGGATTCAGAAAAACGATGCAGAAAAACATGGCTCTGCCGTTGATTCCTGCCAGTGAACAAAAAGTCGATCCCTTCTATGTAAATAATTTTAACTAATAATCAGGTCATCTTAGTTGTTCTAGTATTTCACATTATATTGTAGGTATTTGATACATTTTGTGTTTTTTTTGTGTGTATTTTTGTGGCAGTATTTTTTCAAACTATGTGTTTTTAATAGAACTTATACAATACTACATAAATTACGATATATAAGAAGAAATCAGTGCCATTAAAAACATGTTCAAAATATTAGAATAACCAAAAATGACCTATTGCTTTACATAGGAGAGATTGAAATGTAGGTACATATATACAAAAAGCTTACATGCTATTGACATGATTAATTTCCATTAAAAAAATAATTTGAAAATACCAAAAAAAACCAAAGGACAGCATGCAATAGAAAACTAACAATACCAGTTCTAAAGAAAAATCTTATACGTGTGTGTGTGCTGAAGGTTCTAAGTAGATAAGTCAGTAAGTATCAACGTGCAAAATAAATTAAAGCTTTACTTAAATTTTCAACTAAATACACTAAAAAGCTACATCCTCATGCTGCTTTATGTTGTGCTCAAGTAGTATGGTGCATTTTCATTCCGATTCAAAATATTTCAATTTACCCTTGTCCATATCTATGGGCGGGCCTGGTGTGGTTTGGTTATGCGTCGGGTCCGACACGGTAAAATAAATCTTCTGCTTCACTCCGGGCAAGATGGCATCTGGAGGGATGAGCAGGGAGACACCCCAAGACCTGTCTTCCAGCACGCCACCTTCGCTATCGAAGATGCCCCACGTAGTGCAGGGCCCATCGGCACCGCCGATCTTCCCCTTCTGCCCCACAGCCAGAAGATCTGTGTCTAACACCAGCGGTCCCGGCACGATGGTTGTGTCGTGCCCTTCTCCGCTGCTGTTTGCAAACTTCACCGATTTGTTGTTGCATTTGAAGGTGGGAATTGTCTCATTTCCCCTGTCCATATCTTGCGATGCGTACGGTGTACTCTGTGGTTTGCTATCAAATTGCATGCTGCACTCGGATTCGTAATGTGTTTCCATTGACGTGGCAGAATTAAAAGCGGTCGCTTTGTTTTGTTTATTATCTTGAGACACAAACTTAACCTTTGGAGGTAGCCTTGACTGATAAATGGGTTCGCCCTTAAGTATATTGGTTTCATATATGAGATTAGACTGTTTCTCCTGATCTGTTTGAGACTGATTTCGAAGAGCATCAAAGTCAACACCGGGATGCCTCGGAGTACAACTGTTGTGTTGCATAGCTTCCTGTTTGGATTGATATAAGGATTCTCGTCTCGATAAGTGAGCAACATCACTCAGATCATAAGGACTGTGTCTTAAGTCTGCATCTTTTTTTACCATAAGTTGATCTCTTATTTCACTTTGTGACTCATAAATTACAGATTCCTTCAAATCTCTTTTTGAAACGTATAGAGGTTCAGCAGAATTTCCTTCCTTCATGGCTTCAATTCTTGATTGATATATTTTTTCCTTTTTTGCTTGATTACGAAGTCTTATAATTTCAAATCGTTCTTCGGGGTGCAAGTTTTGCAATTCTTTACTCGCTAGTAAGGCCGCCTTCTGTGACAATATTTCCTGTTTGGTGACATACGGACTCTCTGCTGAAGATGTACGTGGTGAACAGGCCCGTTGTGTTCTGGATGATATATCTTCACAGACACTTGGTCCCTGGTGCGAGGCTGTGATTGTATTAGACACGCTGCACTCACCATAATTTGGTACACAGGAATCATTCAGTGGTTTAACATGTAATTCCGCAGATGATCTTTTATTCACCTCTGCCACGGTAATATGAGGGTTATCACCTATACGTAAAGTGGCTAAATTGCTGACATACGAAAACTCAGCGGGTTCTGAACCAACAGAGTCATTGTAATTATTATCAAGTAAGCTTTGATTTACATTTTTTTGTTGGTTGCCGCAACAAGAATTTGATTGTGATCTCATACATGTTTCTTTGGTACAAGACATATTATCAGAAAGAGGTCGCAAATGATTCTTCTCATCTCTAGATGAATGGGAGGATTCGGAACAACGTCTGTGTTTGCGCAACTCAACACTATTACAATCGGAGTTCTCTATCGGATCTTTATAATGGGCTATCTCATCTAATTCATTACATGTGTTTCCAGAATATGATTTTTTAGTAAATTGTTCCTTTGTGCCATAAGGGTTTTCTGAACACAACCTTTGTCTGAGCAATTCCTCTTTTGTTTGGTAAGGATTCTCTATCCCTCGATATCTTACCACATCTTCCTTTGTCGCATAAGGGCTTTCGGCAGATCCTTGTTTGGAAAGTTCACCTTTAGTAGCGTAAGGACATTCCCAACTCACTCTTTCTTTCAAAGTGTCTTTCGTTCCGTAAGGGTTTTCAATTCCTAGGCGTTGTCTTAGCATTTCTTCTTTAGTGCTGTAAGGATTTTGTCTAGAGGATCTTTGTCTCATGACTTCACTCTTTGAAGCATATGGAGACTCGGTAGAAGAATGAATTATCATTCCAGATGGACTGTCTCTCGATCTCTGCTGGCTATAGTCCAGTCTGGACTCGTATATATTTTCTTTTTGCATTTCACATCTTAATGAATTAGGACTTTCATAAGTTTTGTGGATAAGTTCTTGCTTGCTGGAATATACAACTTGATCAGATCTGCAACGTAAAGTCTGTTCATTTATCACTTCTTGTCTAGACGAGTAAGGGCATTGAGTCTGTTTCTTAATAACTTCCTCTCTAGAAGCGTATGGAGATGCAGTTTTGACTTTTGATCTGGTTGCATAAGTCCTCTCAGGTTTGGGAACAGCCCCATAGACCGCTTCACTTTTAGTTTGGAAAATAGGCTCTCCGAAAGATCTCACATCCTTGCCGGGATAAAATGGCTCATGTTTGATTTCCGCTTTATGTTGGTACAATGGATCAATAGCTCTGATCATGTTGAAAGGTTTAAACTGATAATCGTGCACGCCGTGTCTGTTGTAATCTAATAATGAATTCTGTCTTCTCAGGATAGGTTTGATTCTCGGTTCAGTTTCAATTTCACACATAGAGTTTTGACGTCGAAGTTGGAGGTTTCCCCCAGGGATCGTAACTGAATCTTTGAGAGGCGGAATCAATCTGTTATCATTGAACGATGACTGCCGTTTGAGTATTGAAGTAAGATGCGTTGTGTTTTCGCAGGATGAATTACTTCGAAACAGTCCTCTTGATTTATTTGCTGGGCTGATGAGGGCATTCCCAACGTCAGATTTTTCGCGTCTCAGCTCGACAGATTTTGGTTTATCATGAAAATCGTTTTCGCATACGGAATGATGTTTGCTGACTTTCTTGGACTTTAATCTAAATAAATCTATGGTGATACTTCTAAGGAATGATGACTTTTTTGTTAATTTCTTGTTCACTTTTGGCGAAGTGTCTGTTTCATTGCCACCACTCTCCATCATCGCCGGAGCAGGGCTAGGAAGGATTCCCAAACAAAACATATATTTGAGAAACACTCGACAAAACATTCATTTTGCGATTTGAAAAATGCGCTAATTATGAGTGGTAACAATTTAATGTAGTTTTTTAATAACTAAAAAGCATCACAATTGAAATAGGTATTCTAGAAAAATATTTTAAATTTATATTTTTGATTAACACATAAATACTTTCTGTCTTTATCTCATTTGGCAAAAGATTTAAAATGAAAGATTTATTAAAACAATTAAAACTTTGAAGAGGTGATTTCATTTGCAAAATACATAGGTACACCATTTCAACATTATTTTTTTAAAAAAGAAATACACACTTGTTACAATTATAAATTTTAATATTATGTAGTTCAGTTTTCTTAAATGGACATACATATTCCAAGTCATCCCGTTCTATGAAAGTAGGATAAACTCATGACTTCTAGGTATAAGAGCTGCGGGCAAATATGCACTCGCTCAACTAATAATCCAGTGAAGTCAAAATTGAACGTACATCTTCATTCAGTCATTTTTTTTCAAATATCAAGCAATATATTATAGCTATCAAATAATGATAACATTTTAAAATAAAATGTAGTAAATTATTTGAGAGGTGCTAAAAATTTAAGAAAGTAATTGATTTATAACTTCTTCAAAAAGAGCAAAATAACTTTGTGGTAACATTATTTATGTTAATAAAAAGAAAATACTTTGTATAAAATAAGTATTTATTGAACATGTTTCGGGGTCAATGGTTCCTTCATCAGGATACGACTTAACTAAAAATTAAAATTCAAAGAAAAACAAAATATTAATATATGTATATACGAGGTGAATAACTAAATAAATAATTAATTAATTTCACATTAGTTATTCAATTCCCATATATTTATTTTTTGTCTTTGTTAATGTCTATACTTTGAATTATAATTTTTAATATACATTGTCTGCTGATGAACGGAACATTGGCCCCAAAACATGTTGATAATTCAATAAATATTGGCTAAGTGTTTTTGTTTTTTTGATTGATTTATGGTTAGTTAAAAATTCTTTATTCTTATGTACATATAACTGAAGTGTTGTATTTTTAAGCTATCTCTATGAAAGGGACATTTATCAAGAAAATAAGAAAGTAAATATTTAAAAAAACCAACAGGAATACGGTCAACATTTTATAAAATCCAGTATTGCTAGTAAAAAATATATGCACTAAGATGCAGACACATCAGCCAAAACCCGCTCGAGGTCAGAGTGCAAGGAACAAGCCACCGAGTGAAGGTCAACACGAGGCCAGCCCGATACGGCTGACCCGAGGAAGTTAAAGTTACATAATATCACCATGGAACGAGACAACAATATTCCCACGAGCGCTAGAGACTACTAAAAAGTTCCCTAATGAATATTGGTTAGTTTTAAGCAATGAGTGTTTGCATGTTAGAGCAAAGAGTCTATTAATATAAAAGCATGCATTGTGTATTCAACAAGTACATTATATATACGGGATATTCAAGGAGCAAAAATAGTAGGGGAGTACACTATATCACAGTTCATTGCTGATAAATGGCATGAAACATACTTATTATTCCGTAATTAAAGAGTAACTGGAATACATACTTATTTTTGGCTTCTGGACTATCTTTTAATATTAATTTGAGCCCTCTAAAGAAATCAAAATCGTTGTAAGATAATAAAGATATTTATTACATTGCAATTTAATGAGAATTAATAATTTATCTAAAAGTCCACTTGAGGAGCGTCTGTTCAAATGGAACTACATATTTTTACTATTATTTTTTTTTTCAAATTCTATTGCGATTTGTGAAGGCGACAATACATTGTTAAATATTAGTTATTTCATTATACTCAACCAATTTTCAATACAATTTTGAATTTGATTTCACAAGAATTTGTAAAAAATACACATTTTTTTTAAATGGCAATAGCTCCATTTGAACAGATAATCTTCACTTGAAGTATCTAACAAAATAATCAATCAAAATGATGAATCAGAGAGAGCAAAGGCAATATCTTATTTACTCAAGCTTTTCTTATTTGATTAATAATTATTACATATTTGGTAAAGTGACTTCACTGTTAAATATTTTGCGTAGATAAGAGAAAACGTACAAATTATAGTACAGATGAAAGTGCACTCCCCTACTGTGCAATTTTTGCCGCAATTGACCATTCAGACGTGAAGATTAAAAACTAATGATTTAATCACGTAACATACCTGATGTTGTGTTGGGGTTTTCTGTACAGTTCAAATGCTGATCCTCTCTGTTCACGGCTTCCAGCTAAATCTACAAAGATTAAAAACATACATTCTTAATTACGTTTGGAGACATTTATACAGTTGGAAAATTTTGTACATTTGGAAACATACTGTATTTAAAAAGATAATTAACCTATCCCATACGGTGTTAAAATTGAACATGTAGATTTTTTTCAATTTTTAAGTCGGATAAATATAAAAATGCTAAATTTTTTACTTATATGAATTGTCAAAATAATGGTTGATATTTTATATAAGTGTATATGTTACAGTGAATCTGATTTTCTAGTGAGTCCATCATTCACTGGCATTTTAGAGAAAGTATATTCAAGGTCATTTTTATCATATTCAAAGAGTTTTTCACCAATAGAAATGAATACAATATTTTAACTTGCACTTACTAGTGAATTTATTGGTTTCCGAACTGTCAAAAATTAAATTTGACAAGTCTGAAATCGGTTTCCGTAAAAATCTATGCTTTTAAATGAACTTTTATTTATCCAAATTGAAACAACCGGGCCTTGAATAACAATTTAATAAGTCATTGCGTGAACAAGGTTCTTACTGCATTATTAATTTCTTCTGTGCAAATCAACATTATGTAGGTAACGGATATTATTAAAATAGTCATTATGAAGTGTTGAAAGTTTCGTCTGCACCAATTCTTCATTATATGATTTTATAACAAGATTCTAATGGCACATGGACCTTGTTTTTCAAAATTTATTTTGCGTTTTGTGTCTCATTCTACACTAGTCTAGTCCAAAGTCATCACAAAGCGACAGTATTTCTAATTTTTATCCTTTGAGCGATAGCATATTCTCTATTCTGTGGCGATAGTTCTGTTTCTCGAACTGTCACACTTCTGGACTGGTCTTTGATATTCAATGATTAGTTTAGGTAGGTAACTAAAACGTAATATATTTTTAAAATTTTAATCGCGAACACTTACGAAATTCTGATCATCTTATAATTCAAAAGACAGTCGATTAAACTCATAAAAATGATACGGTGCGAGCAAGCTTCACGTCTGTCACCGACGTCGAGCCGAGTAAGTTTGCGAACTTAAAAACCGCGCACTTTATGTTGTACGTCTACCACCCGTGCTTACACGTGCGCAAACAAGAAACGCAAACGACATTAGACACATTTTTGATAAAAAGATAGAAAATTGGAAATGCGGAAGAATCTGAATGAATTCAAACGTAAATGATGACTTAGAATCTCTTTGATTTTTGTATTTTTCGCATCGAGTGTTTGTTACTTGACGCACTTTTAAAGGTTCATTTAAAATTAATAATACCGGGTGTATGTTTATTTATGTTTCTATATTTGTAAGAAATAAACTTTTGTTGTATTGTTATAAAAAAAACATATTTAATAAACTTAATTGACAAAATACATATTCATTAATAAAAATTTTCCCTTAACCCCCCAATATTTACATGATGACATAACCTCGTTTTGTTCCGGCAGTCGTCAGATATCATAAAAAACCCGAGTGCGCGATCTTTCAGCCGACACCTTACTTCGCGATTCGTATTCGTTTTGCGGTGCCGCTGTCCTATTTTAATTTAGGAGTTAAAATAGGACCGCAAAATGAATAAAAATCGTCTAGTGTAGTGCCGCCTTTATACTTTCTACGCTTTAAGAATTACGTGTACAAATTGATGGTTTCACCGATATATTGTCTATGCTTTGAGTAATGTATTTTCACGGATTATGTGTAGTGAATCTGAGAATTCGTTGATTTAGATGTTTTCACTGCCCCCACTCTGCCCGACCGGGAAAAGTACATTTTTACTAGTGAAAGTATAGTCACACTAAAAATGCAAATTCGCTGTAACATATATACATATCAATTATTGTGTAAAAGTGCTAAAAATGAGAAAAAACTTGTTAATCACGAATGATAGCATAAAAATTTATAAAACATGTGACTGCAGAATCGTTACTAAAGAGCAAAGATTGACAATCCGCCGAATCCACCATGCACTGCGCTCCCCGCACCACTCCTTTCTATAATACATACAGGTATTGACAAATTAATGCCAGTTTCATTGAGAAAACATTTAATTTTTGTATCCGGTAAATTCTTATTGCAATTATTTTCTTGAATACCTAAATATACTAGGAAAGAATACCTAAAATCCTAGAAAACTCCAGAAACTGAAATGTCTCAGAATGTTGGTCGAGATATCCACAAATGATGGAGCTCAAAGTTTGCAGACTCGGATTTGGGGATTCTCTGGCTCCTTTCCAGAGAAACCATGGAGGCTAATTTTCATATATGTAGTCTTTATTTAGTATATTTAAAGAGATATTCATATAGAGGGAATGTCAATTCAAGTTTACGATACAGGAGAGAAAAGATTAACATAATAAAAACATTTTGGTCCTGACAAAATGATTTCATTATGATGATGTCATCTTGGCATTTTCAAAAAATCATTTTTTTTTTAAATCTTATAGCTTGAAGTTCTAAGAATAATTGTAGTCAATAGCTCTATAAAAAATTCCAAAAATTGGCCGAGTTTAAGCAATTTTAAGGTAGTGTGGTAGTAATTTTCAAACAAATTACATTATTCTTTTCGTTTTTCTAGAAACTCTTTTTTTTAGACTCTTGAAAATGCTATCTCAAAAACTATTAAGCCGACTTTGTTCAGATTTTGCACACATCTTACTAACATTATCTTCGATGCAGCATGATTTTTCTGATAAGATGCGCTATTTGCTTATTATGAATTTTTAACTTCGACCTTTTTACGAAATTTGCTCCAAAATAAAATTTTATTTATGAAAAATATTAACCAATGTATGCTGTATAGTGAAAAGAATTGCAATAGTTACTTTAAAAAAACTTATTTTTGATTGAATTGAATTTGAATGTATTTTTTGATTGCCTGAGGGTGGCCTACTTTAAAAAAATTTTTTTTTTATTGAATTGAATTTAAATGTATTTTTTGATGCCTCGGGGTGGCGTAACTTCTTAAATGTTTCATATAATCCATTCATAATAACAAATGTAATCATAAAAATAATCTTCTAATACCAGAGAGCAATAGAAACACCCAGGGCGTACAATTGCCGTAACAAATTTCCAGATTAATTTTACAAGTTATAATTTGACTCACCAATGACATGTGAACTGTTTGCGTGTGGGGGCCCTCTCGTGTGCGGCGGGGGACCCGTGTACGGAGGAGCCTGGGGAGGGGGCTGGCCTCCATACATACTTTGCTATCAAAAGAAAATATTAAATTAAAAATTACATTCATTCAATAAATGTGTTTTTTCCAACCAAAAAGCGTGTTGCATATTTCAAATAACAAATTTAGATGTGAATTAGCTCACATATTTCGAAATCTATTACTGAGAGAATTTTCAATATCAATTTAATTCAATTTTTTTCATTAGATCTCAAAATTTCAGATTTCAATCTTTACTCGAGTTTAACTTTTGATTCTGCCTTTTACCGACTCCGATCAACACACAGCAGAAGTATTAGGAATACAATCATCCATAAATACATGAAATAATAATGTAAGTCAGTAATAACTTCTTCTAAAGAAAATTAAAACATTTTAACAACACAAACACAGTTATTACAGTTTTAAATGCGTTCAATTATGAGGAATTAGCGCAAACTAAAACTATACGCGCATGTCAAGGCAGCCAACTGAAGAAAGCATGCATTAGATTCCCCAATTGAAAGGGTCACGGCGTATCATCCCAATTATAAAATTTCATTGTCTGTCTGTTTGTCTCTTCGTACTTTGTTAACGTCTGTAACTTTTTTGTACATAGTATGAAAAAAAAACTTTTTTTATGTGACTAAACACATGTATAGATCTGTGGCGCAAGGTTTCAAAAATTATTTCGAATTATGAATTATCAGGGTAACTTTTTTGTACATAGTATGAAAAAAAAACTTTTTTATGTGACTAAACACATGTATAGATTTGTGGCGCAAGGCTTCAAAAATTATTTTGAATTACGAATTATCAGGGTTTTCGAATTAATCAACTATGAAATTAACAATTCGGGACTTCTAAAAATTCTTTTATTTTAAGAATTTCGAATTATGAGAAATTTCAAATTATCAATGTTCGAACTAACGGGGTCTTACTGTATTTGAACAAATTTTAAATTACGCCTAATTTTAAAATAAAGGGGATGAAATTATGAGATTCTACCGTGGGGTTATTTTTCACTAACTATATAAAGACTTCCCTTTGAACTTTGTTTTTAAAAATACATTTTCAATTTTAACTTGTTGTGGGCCGTAAATTTTCGGAATTTTTTGTGATTTTTCTTTTTACGTAAAAAACCATGAAAACATGCGTATATTAAAAAAAAAACACACACATTCATATTATTTTATCGTAAGTGTCGAAAAGCAATGATTTTTTTATCATTTAAGTAAAAAAAAAATAATCTTTTTTTGAATTTCCATAATGTTGCCAGCGCAACATTTTCTGAAAAATAATAATAATTTTTTTATTTGTTTATTAGAGACAACACTACTATTAATAATAATAATCTTTTTCTGTGTGATATATTTTGTTGCACGGCACGGCACACGACGGGACATCGCACTCATAACACATAAATATGATACACTTTCACACACACACATATTTCAAATAAACGCAACAAAATTGCGTGTATTTTTGTTAATAAATCACTATTAGTATTCAATTGAATCATAAACCAACAAAAACTGACAAATATCGCAAAACATATCGTATATATTTGTATATAAGTGTACAAATAAATCGAAAATCGAAAAAAATAAATCGTATTTCCCGCGCACATTGCGCGTGACCATGACGATGGAATATTTGAATTTCGATTGCACAACACACGATCGGAGCGCCATCTATGACAATTCTATACGATTTTGACGGCAGAAAAACTTCTGTTTTGATTGTTGATTTAAAATATAATCCGTGATGTTTTTGAGTTGAAAATGGAACGACAGGTCACAACAGGATTTCTCTATTGGGAAAAAATTACATTTTTCAAATTCGATACGCGGCCGTCGATAAATAAATTATTTTGTGCCTGTCGGATATATCCGACGCGGCCCAGGGGGGGTTAAAATCTTATTACGTATTATATATATTTTTTTGTCAAAAGCAAAATGAAAACATAATTTACCTGATGCGGGTGGTAGGATAGCGAATGTGCGTGCTGAGCCTGCTGAGGGTGCGGCCAGCCCCCCGGAGGCGCTCGGCCCGGTGAACCTCCCCATCCGTTCTGTGCGCCCCCTGGCTGGGCCCCGTGCATTGCGTGTAATTCCATGCTCTGTAATATATCTCTATTAGAAAACAGCTTAGAGGAGAATGCATCTAATATTTAACTATCTCGTAGAGCCCTGTTATACATACAATAAAAGTTATGGCCGCTACATGAAGAAGTTAATTGTAATTTTTGTCATATTTACCCCGTTACCGACGCTGTAACTCTTGCTGTGCTGAGGTGTAGGGGGAGGGGGATCGGCTGAGCCAGCAGCAGGCGGGGGCCGGTAGTGCTTGGGCTTGGGTGGAGGCACGGGCTTGTACAAGCCTGCTCCCCCCGCCTTACCAACGCTGCCGCCCACATACTCGGTGCTGTTGCGGTTACTGCTGTAATTTCACAATCATTTGAAAATTTGCCTAATTTCATTCTATTCAAAATGACGACAATTTGTGATAAATGCTGTTTATGTATAGCAGGACCAAATCTGACTGAATAACATTGAATAACAAATACAGATAAATGAAATAAAAAATAAATTATGATAATAGGCAGTGAGATATATTTTATGTACAGATTTTCATAACTTAGACAAGCACAAGTAGCTGAGCAAACCTCCAAAATATTTATGAAGAGTATTTTAAACAAAAGAATACATTATTCAATCCAAAATCTAGCAAAAAAAAAACAAAAGAAATTATAAAACTAAGGCAAAGTGAGTAGTACATTTTATTGCAACTGTATACATAAGGCCCGGAAGCAGAGTGTTGCACCTAAAAAGATAATTAACTTTCATTGAATTCTTACATGCATTTGAGATTCTCACTGGGGGATTAAAAATGAAAAAGTATGCAATGTTTGATACCTGTATTTACTATAATCCCCGGAAGACATATGGTGTGGTCTAGATTGTGACGGTGGACCTCCTCTACCGTACGGGCCAGGAGGAGCACCGTACAGTTCTGTTCGGCTACCATTCCCTGCAAATTGTTCCATCCTGGCCGAAGGCTGTTCGGTTCTGCCTCCGTTGGCCACGAACTGCTCCATTCTGCCCGGAAACTGCTCAGTTCTACTGCCGTACTGGTCGGGCCTGGTGCCGTACTGATCATTTGGTCCTGATCTGCCACTAAACTGGCCACTGTATGTGCTCGGAGACGTGGCTTCAGGAATAGGGCCGGTGGAATGCCTCTGCTGGGGACTACCAATCGGTTTGGCTTCATAAGTATTACTGAAAATAAAAAAACTCATTTGCTATTTTCCACTACGGTAGTTTCCATTTCATTTTATTTATGTATATGGAAAGATTTCAAATGCACTGATTTATACACGTCCTATGGATAACAGATCTCATCAGTAGTAGGAAGATGACATATCATTTAAAAGAATCACCGGAGAAAACCACGGACAGGGATACTGGCATAGTAATGTGCGCCAACCAAGTGACAAAATGAAGAAGATAAGGGGAAGATGAAAATATAACACTATGTTTAGAAAATGTATACTCAGGTATACATTTAGGTCAGTATGTCATTACGTACAGCGAAAATTTTTTATTTTTATTTTTTAATGTAATGTTATCAAAAGTTGCATTTATAGTTGCAAGAAAATGTAAAAAAGATTTCAGTGCACTTTTGGTTCGCTCAAACGAGCCAAATATTCTGAAAATGTTCAGAATATTTGGCTCGAATATTTGATTTGGCAGAATATTTGATTTTTCAGAGGTGATAAAGTGTTGTTTTCTTTTAATATCTTTTCATAAGAAGAATACAAGAAACATGATACAGTCCATCCAACTTGTCTGGAGAATGGAAGAGGACACCCCAAATAAAAATTATCACACTGTATCAATAGGGCTTGACTCAAGACATGGACTAAAAACATAAGAAAAAGAACAATAAAATATTAAGTCAAAAAAATGCAAGGTGACCTCTTTTGGAATCTCCGTACGTAGGTATCCTTTCCATCAGTAAAATAATTAATTTTTAATCAATTTTTTTATTACTGTCTTTAATTGCGTTGCGCATAATTACTATATAAATAGGTAAATTAAATATCTATACCACGTACCTATCAGTTCTGGGTCCCACTTTGAGATCGTCTGGTGCGTTTGGTCCCAGCCTGGAGTTGGCCAGAGCTAATGTGGTTGGTGCTGCACCAGTAGGGCCGTAGGAATCATACGATGACATACTATCGTAGGAATACTGAAAAAAAGTGGATTAATTAACAAAACTTGCATTGTCGAATAATTTGTTTTGATAAATATATACATAATTAAAAGTGAAATATATTTTTTAAAGGTACAAATATTTCATGGAGTTTTTAGGAAAGGAGGAGTATATTAGTACAAAAATGAGCCCCAAGTTTGAAACAATATGCTTCCTACATCACGTATTTCGCCAACATTTGCTTTTCTGGTTGCGTTCAACACTCGCCTCATTTATTTTCTTTACAGGCCTTCCTCATTCATATGTTCCACATGGCCAAACCATTTCAGTGAGCCTTTCTTAAATCTACCGACTATGCTACAAACAGCATTACAATCGCCCTTATTTTGTTGATTCTTCACTCCGTTGCATATAGATTTACCACACATGCATCTGAGCAACCTCATTTCCAGTCTGCTTTCATTTTTTTTGCCAACCCAGACTTTACTTCCATAAATTAGTGTTGGTAGCAGAATTCCATTATACATAATAAATCACTACACTATAGGGTTGATGGGCCGGTTTTGGCCACTTTTACATACAATAACTGCCATAAATTAAATTTGTAAAGGAGTCAACTGTTAGGTGGGGGTACGACCTTGAATAATTCATTGGTTAATACATATATTCCCAATTTCAATATCTTAGGGCCAGTTGTTTGATGAGGAGTAAGAGTAATAGTAAAGAAAAAAGCATAGATTTTTGCGTTCTCTACCAATCAAAACACCCATTTTCGTAAAAATCTATGCTTTTGCTTAACTCTTACTCTAACTTCTGATCAAACAACCGGCCCTTACTGTCAAACTCCACCCCTCTCCCCACTACAAATGAGGCCACACCCCCA
Source organism: Agrypnia vestita (assembly GCA_016648135.1). Lineage (NCBI taxonomy): Eukaryota > Metazoa > Arthropoda > Insecta > Trichoptera > Phryganeidae > Agrypnia > Agrypnia vestita. Next base: position 25,732 of record JADDOH010012773.1, read on the forward strand.
TTGCTACGTGACTCCTTTACAAATATAATTTATAGCTCATGAAAAAGGTGAATCTCTTGAAAAAGATAGAATATCGAAACCAATAAACTTTTAAGAAGAATCATTATAGTTTATATAAAGTTTGTTAATTTTCTCAAATTAATACGAAGCATAACAGAAAGTAAGTGTACTGAATTTTTGTAGGTTACAATTTTTTTTATTTAAAAAAAAAAATTACATGGTTAACGTAGTACATATGTAAGCTATTTTTCGACATAGTCGCCATTCCCCTCAATGCAGGTGGTGAAGCGGAGTATGAACTTTTTGATGCCTTTCTCGAAGTAATTTCCCGTTAATCCTTTCGTCCACCTCTCCACCTCCTCCTTTACCTCCTCGTCGGTTGAAAACCTTTTTCCACCCATGTGCAGCTTCAGGGAGGTAAAGAGATAATAATCTGAAGGTGCTAGGTCAGGGGAATATGCGGGGTGGTTCAAGACATCCCATTTAAACGAGGCGAGCAGTTCCTTCGTGGCGTTGGCCGTGTGTGGTCTGGCATTGTCGTGCAGCAGGCAGACTCCCTTTGTCAGCATGCCTCTCCTCTTGTTTTGAATCACCCTCCGTTTTTTTTAGGGTCTCACAGTATCTTGCAGAGTTGATGGTCTCCCCTTGAGGCAGATATTCAATCAAAATTATGCCTTGACAGTCCCAAAACACGGATGCCATGATTTTCTTCGCCGAAATTGTGGTTTTGTACTTTTTGGCGGAGGATGAAGAGGTGTGACGCCACTGTTGAGACTGCCTTTTGGTTTCAGGCGTGTAGTGTGCAACCCAAGTTTCACCTCCAGTAACGATGGAGCGGAGAAATTCATCTCCATAGAGTTTGCAGCGCCTCAAAAACTCTTTTCTATTTCGCACTTGGCGGGAGATTGGATTGACATTTTTCACGAAACGTGTTGTTGCGTCGACACTTCTTAACGTACTGACCTCGAACCGGTCTCGTTGTGGAGGGGAAGGGTCAGGCTACACGTAAGTGTAGCCAACAGGTCGAAAATAAAATTTATTCGTTCGTGAGAGCCTCAGTACACTTACTTTCTGGATACGCCTCGTAATTATAACATCGAAAGATTTGGCAGTAACTTTGTGGTGCAACATTTTAATTTAAAATATGATTTTTATTTCAACTTTATACTAAACACACAATATGAGTCATTCGTTGTTACTATAGTTTCGAGAGGAGCAGTCCCACTCATTATCAGGTATTATAATTTAATAACAAAGTTAATATAAAAATCTTATTTTAAATTAATAATTATAATATGTCTAATCAGAAAGTCAACGCTATAAACATCAAAAAAATATTTCAATGCCTACATTCAAAGTAGGTACATACATATATTCAAGAGAGTCAGTCAGGAAGATAGGGGTTTTAACATTTTGATATTATTATCATTTTTAATTTTTTTTAATGTCTTCATATTTTATTTCATATAAAGTAAGAAAATATCCACACTCTCTTTCAAAAAAGAAACTTACAGTATTATTAAGGTGCCTATGTCTGTCGAGAGATCCTTGCGCTGTGGTGTTAGCTCGGTCACCCGGTGCCCCGGAGCCTGGCGCTACTCCAGCCGCTCCGCTGTTTCCTGCTTCCGCTTCCGTACTGCGAGGTGTGCCAAAAAGTCTCTCCTGAGCACTAGGACGGGTGTTATTCTGGATAAAAACATTAACATATATTACAAGACTAAAAAAAATTGTTGAAACTAAAAAAATAATATATTTCCACTATGAATTTCACTACTGCTGGGTGTTAGTTAGGGATGGGCGTTGAATGGACGGACTAGTTGAAATCAACCGTTGACGTTGCATCGACGCGTCGACCGTTTACGTTTATCGCATGGACTAGTTGAATTCGTAGACGGTGGACAGCGGACGCCGTGGTCGGTGGACGATTCGAGATTAAACGCAATGCAAAGCAACGAGCGAGAGCAAGACAAAACGTCTCCGTTTATTTCTCTCTCAACTCTCGCTGTCGACTTGTAGATGCCATAGACGTCATAGACGGCTCGACGGGTAATTTCATTTCAACTCTAAAGTACACTACCATAGAGTGCAGATCTGTGTACACGAACTATAACTAGAGATTTGAAATTTGAATATAGTCCGTCTAACTTATCTGAAGAATGGCCAAATTTGGAACTAACGACGCCATATTGGATTATCTACAGCTGACAGACCTTTGACAGCCTTTGTTTACAGATGGGTTCACGACTGTTTCGATAGTTTTTTAAGAAAATTTTAGATTGTCACCATGCCAAAAACCATTAAAAGCGGTGTTCGGGAAATAATCTT